>JAQGAK010001090.1:0-40885 GCA_034696945.1 Lipothrix lubbocki
TTAATTTTTGTATTTTAATTTAATTTTTGTATTTTAATTTAATTTTTGTATTTTAATTTAATTTTTGTATTTTAATTCCATTTTTGTATTTTTGTATTTAATTTTTGTATTTTTGTATTTAATTTTTGTATTTTTGTATTTAATTTTTGTATTTTTGTATTTAATTTTTGTATTTAATTTTTGTATTAATTTTTGTATTAATTTTTGTAATAATTTTTGTATTAATTTTTGTATTAATTTTTGTATTTAATTTTTGTATTAATTGTATGTTTTGGGGTAATTCTGCTATTTGTACATCATTTTGAACTGCTTCATGTCATGCATCTTGGTAGTTATTTTGTTATTGTTTTGTGTTTGCTGTATTTTATATGTATGTGTATTTCTGTACTACCTATCCCTGCATATTTATCTTTGCTTCTAGTTTTTGCAAAACTTTTCTATTTACAGACATAGAAGGACACATAGGTAACTACTAACTACATCAAGGCGCTAGCCCGAACACAAGAGTAGATTTAACTGGGAATATTGATTTCTTCTCCATTTAGCTTTTTTAACAGCCGAGCTCACATTGGTGTCCATGAGTCTACATATGTACATGCATTTAACATCCCTATAATAGAATACTGTGAGTGTGGAGACAAAAGCAAAAGTCAACAACACCTGCTTGGACGACCCTCTTGGATAACATTGCAAATTATCATTGAATATTTAATATCCATTCCACTCCATTATTTGCATGTTCCGGAGAGAAAGAGAGTTACGGACGGACAGCGAGGATGAGGCTTTTCAACGTGAGAGAAAGAGAGAGAGACATTCGGTGCAGACAACCCGGGCGGGCAGTCTTCATCGTCCTGCGTTGAGCCCACATGCAATTTCACGTGATTCTCCGAGTCGGAAATTCAGTTTCTTTCGTCGTCGGACCTATATTATTATAGCTTCTCCACAATTATTCTCCACTCTTTTTTTCGCATTGTGCTACTAAAGATCCTTCTTCTTCTTCTTGCATTTATTCGCTCCGGCAGTTTCTCCTCTGCAGCATTTTCACCAAAATACTCTGAGCACATAGCTAATTTTTCTAGGGCAACGGAGCAGCTGCCGTATTAATATTTTACACCGGGTTTTTATTCTCCGAATCTATTTTACAATGTTCCCTGGAGAAAATTGATTAGTCACTATTGACTCTGTATTTGCCAATAATATTTATTTTGTCGCCATCAAAATCGTGGAAACATTAACTTTCGAGCATTAATTTCTGTAGGAGTTTATTTATTTTTACAGAACATTTTCAATTACATTTATACCTGTCGTTCCGAATTATTAAATTTCTTATTTACATTTATTCAAAAATTATTTAATTTTATTTCCAAAATCAATTTTTGGAAAATATTCTTATTTCAATTGCTAATTTTCATATAAGGTTAAATAGCTAATGAAGTAGTTTAAAAAATTAATTTTAATTTAAAAAAAATTAATTTTCAATTGATAAAATAACTGCACGAAAATAAATCCCCGTATTACAATTTACAGTATTAAAAACAATTTAAGAGCATATTAATGTTAAAGTACGGCTGGATTCCTTGAGCTTCACTTTTATATTTGAGCTTCAGACAACGGAATCTTTGTATTTAATTTCCGATAAGACAATTTTAAAGATAATTATTACAGTTCATTCCTCACACGCATTGATTTATCACGCATTAAAAAGCATTAGATTTCATCCCATGCAATGCTGTAGATAATTACCACACGGATTTTTAAGTAACGTGAGCATATTCTTGTTGTTTAATATAATATATCAAAATAAATTATCACGCTCTGTGTATTAAATGCACGTGCATTAAATACATTCAATGCAAAAGGGGACGAAACTTGGCGACAGTCCAGACACTTACGATTAGTATTGATTTCATCAACAAGAACATTATATATATAAATAGGTACCACAAGTATATATAGTGTTATTCAAAACCAATGAACTCTATTACTTTTACAAATTATCCGTGCAGAGAGTCGATCAATTTAATATTGAATTAAAAGTTCTGAGCAGCTTGAACTTCATTGGAATCCCCATTGTGATAAGAATAGTTGACCGAATTAAATAATATAATCTTTCGCATTCATATAACGAATTACAAATCTTGTAAAATTAAATTTATTATTGTATTAAAATTCTGTAAATTAATTTTAAAAAATTAAATTCGAAAAGCAAATAGCGCTAATATAAATATGTTAACAAAAATAAATTATCCAAAATAACAAATAATACAAAAACGCTGTGTGTCAAAGAAAATAAATAAAAAATCGCTGTCAAAAAATAAAAGTATTATTGTTGCGGAAGCTGCCACAGCTTCGAATACAGCCGACAAACTGACGTCGTTTCAACTCAATGTGATTTCCAACCTCTGTGATAACATTACTGTGTCAAAGCCTGACCCGCTGGATGAGGATCCCAGGAGGATGCACGTCTACAAAACCATCATTATCGGGGCTGGAGTGGCCGGGCTGGCGGCCGCTAAATTCTTCCATGAGAATGGCCTCCAGGATTTTCTTATCTTGGAAGGTGAATTTTAATCATTGATATAATTTGTGATTTTTTGTTTTTATTATTAGAAATACAAAAATTTCTCCTTACTATAATTATAGTATTTAAATATTAAGTTGTGTGTATTTTATTTACGTTTTCGTTATTCTATTTAAAATTTATTATATATTTTTTAATTATTTTTTTATTCCCTATCATTTTCATGGTAGTTTGTAAATTATTGCTAATTTATTATAATAATATGTAATAAATACTAGCTCAAGATCGAATTGGCGGCCGAGTCAACACAATAGAATTCGGCGGGTCAGGCCCGGATAAGAAGAAAAGACTGGTGGAGCTCGGTGCGCAATGGATCCACGGCCAGGAGAATGATTTCTTTAAATGGGTAAAAAAGAGTGACATGATTCATGAGAAAACATCTTGGGAGGGGGAAGGTGAGAAAGATTCGTTGTAAATAATTTAAACAGTTGAAATACAATATTGAATAAAAATATTTTAAAAAAAAACTTTTAATGGAGATTATTATTTATCAAGGTCAAACGTCAACTAATAATAAAGTATTAAACAATAATTTCGGTAATTCCATCAGGAAACTTCCGCACCCGGACCGGTGAAATAATTCCAAAGGAGAAGGTTCAAAAAATTCTTAATTGGGTAAAAGAGGCCCTGGACGATGTCGATCCTACTGACACAATTCCTTACGGAGATTCGTTCGATGAGGAGCACAGCGACTGTAGCGCGGGCAGCGTTTCATCTGTGGGGCACATGCTCAGGGCAAAATTTGAAGAATATCTGAATGAAGCGAGAGTTGGATTGCCGCGGGAAATTCAAATTGCTATTTTTCAGTGGGCAATGAGGTTCGTAATTTCCATATTTTACAAAAATCATTTTGCAATTTAAAATACATTGGTAAAATAGTAATTGATATTATTAATTTTTGATAATATACATATAATAAGTATTTTTTTGGCCCAGCTTCCAACGCATCGACAACGCTTGTCACCAAATGACCGACCTAAGCTACAACTGCTGGCCGGATTTTGTAGACAACGGTGGAGAATTGTATAACAATTTCAAATCTGGCGCCACCGAAATGCTGGAAACGAGTTCAAAGAAATTCCTCACAGCCGGCAACCATAAATTGAACAGCCCAGTAACGAAAATTAATTGGCAGTCCGAGGAAATTCAGGTCTTTACTTCCACCGTACCGGCGGCAGAAAATAGTTCCGAAAACAAGGAGAATTTTTATTTATGTAAATCCGTCATAATTACTTGCTCCATCGGCGTTCTTCATCGATGCAAGGACGAGTTGTTTAGCCCTACCCTTCCAATTAATATTTCTTACGCTATTGACTCCACGGGATTCGGACCGCTGACAAAGATTTATTTGGAATGGGATAAGCCTTGGTGGCCTGAGGATTTCCGTGGATTGCAACTGCTCTGGCCTGAGGAATTTATTAACTGCTGTGACCACTCTTATAATGCAGTAGATATGGACGTGAGGAAGGTCAACTACGAAGACTCTTGGGTCAAATCCATTACCGGATTTGATCCTGTTATGGATAATCCGAATGTACTTTTAGCTTGGCTGGGAGGCCCGGAAGCCGTTTTTGTGGAGTCACTCGATGAGAAAATTGTCTCGCAAAACGTTACTGAAATCCTTCGAGAGTTTACGGGAATTCGGATGGAAGAGCCGAAATCGGTGGTGGTGTAAGGAAATTCAAAATACTGCTCAATGTTTAGTTATTAATTAAGCTATTGAGTTAAACTCCGCTTTGTAATTTATTAAATTATTTTTTTTATTATTAATTTTGTTCCTTTACTTAATTTAATTATTTAATATATTGCTTATTAAATGCGAAAATTAATGGTGGATTTCCAATTTCAAACAATATGCGTGATTTCATTTTTATGTATTTTTAGCACCAAATGGAGCTCTAACCCTTACGTTCGCGGCGCTTATTGCTACAGATCTGTTGCTGGTGATAAAATCAATGGCGACATTACGAATGTTTTAACGTTGCCGATTTACAATGAGGACGACCTTGGACTTTTGGTAATGAATTTTTTTTAATTTGAGAGGCTGTATAGTAATATTTTTCCAAATGACAGTTTATTTCATGAAAATTTAATTATTTATTTAAAACATTTTGTATTACAGAAACCAGCATTAATTTTCGCTGGCGAGGCCCTGCACAAATCCCAATACTCAACACTCCATGGAGCTTATGCGTCTGGGCAAGCGCAGGCGCAGATCATTTATGAGCTGCTCCACGAATGGCAGCAACAGAGGAAACACGTTGCAAAGTTTTTTAACTTAAAATGACTATATTGATTCCTTCGCCCAACTGATCGGCTAACTATGGAACGATCGCTACTACATAACTTCCAGTGTTGGAAAAATGTTTCATAAAATGGGAATTTCTAGATTTATAACAACAGTTTCTCATGTTATTTTGTTAAATTACGTTTTGCTTTTAAATAATAGTTAACGTAGAATATTTATTATGTGAAATTACGAATTCATAGTAAATTTCAGTAATCAGAGGGCATAGTTAGAAAGTTAGAATGTTGAAGCGTTATGGCGCTTCATAGTTTTAAATTAGAATAATTAAATTTCATTTTTATTTTTGTTAATTCCTTGGAATAAAATATGTTTAAATATAATTATACCTTATAAAACTAATATACTGTAGAAATAAATTTAAATTGGCTGCAAAATAATCGTGTCAAATTTCCTGCTGCTAATGGACTCGTCCAAATAGTCACAAATTCTTGATTGGCGAATCCTGGAAACTTCGTAAAAATGCTTACCTGTTGTATTAATAGAATCAACGTAGTGACTAATCACGAAACAATATTTCAAAATAATTACAATTTATTGTTACAACTATTGTATTTAAGAATGTATACTAAAATTCAATATAAGCGGTGCCAATGATAATGTGGTCCATGTATTCCAAAAAACAGCATTGATTGCTGTCAAAAACAAGGTATATAGTATGTACATAAATTCAGATAATTGTGAATTTAATCAAGTTAAGTTATTGATATTCGAAACTGAAATAAATGTTTTTCTCTAATTAATAAAGGTGTAGTCTAGAGTTTTATTTGCACACAAAATAACGTCATAGTTTTTTATTACCTAATTTACTGGTGATGATGACGATAATTATATTTGACCATATTGGAGAGGTCACAGTTGCTAAAAGGCAAAAAAAAGCTACGGCTTCCGAATATTATTTTTAAGGTTTACAGTTTTTAAAGTTCAAAAATGACTACCTTGTTTGTTTAGACTGACGACAGTGTAAACAAATAGGTCATGCTTTTAAACGACGTAGTCCGTTTTGTATTTGACTATTGGTGAAATATCTTATTTATAACCGCAATCGTTCTTGAGATTTTAAGCAAATGTGTCTGCGTAGATATTTAGAGGTATTTATCTCTTCAGTGACGATTTGGTGTGTGAGAGTAATAGATATTTTAACTCTATTACGAGACTATAAGTTTTGGATTGCTAATTCTGAGTTTTTCTATTACTAGCTAAACACTATTTAATTAATAATTACGCACACTTACACACGATTAATAAATGCACTATTTAAGAGAGTGAACCAATTACCAATATTGCTAATTATCAGTTCATCAGTTCGATTGTCATACATCAGCGGTTACAGAAGAATAAAGAATGGATATTGAATAACTATTATGTAGGAGGTTGTAATATTGGCTGCGTATCAAAAATCGACCTATGTTATATTACAGGCATACCAGCTCATACATGTATTTTAATAAGCCAATATTTAATATAAAAAGTAAATCAACATATTTATCCATTTTGTGTATTTATTATATTTTATAATAATTTTTATATTTTATTTATTAATGATTAATTTATGTTTTTTATTAAACTTACATTTGTATATGTACATAATAGTCTGCATTTCTGCGGAGACATATTTTTGTGATGGTTTTTAACGATGAGGCAAAACACCGGTTTATTATTGGGGGACTTCAGCAGCTCAGTTTCAGCAGTTCCTATTTTGCATGTGCAAAATGGATTTGTTTACCGAAGTATTTTTGTTTCCGGTGGTTTGTTGTATTGCTGTAAGTTTTCAGGATTAAGGCACCGGAATCTTATTTAAATATTATTTATTATTATTACTACTTTTTATTATTTATTTTTATTACTCATTATTACTATTACTATTTATTAGTATTACTACTTTTTATTATTTATTTTTATTACTCATTATTATTATTATTTATTTTTATTATTATTACCTATTAACCTATTATTATTTAATTATAGTTGTTTTATTTCCCCCTTCTTCAGCTTAATTCTCCATTCACCATGCACAATAGGTAGGAAAACATAATTTACCTTGATATTCTTTGATATTAATAAGATAATATGACAAAAAATAATTAACTACAAAATTTGTAATTACGAAACTTGATAAAACACGTAGCTCAAGACCTGCTTTTATCCTTAAATACATCGGTGGATCCATGTGCGAATTTTTATGAATTTGCTTGCGGCGGGTGGGACAAACTTCACCCCGCACCCCCACACTTAGCGCGAAAGAATAAGGCTACGGCGCATGTAGACACTCTTATAAATAGAATTGCAGGTAATTTCATTGAATTTTTTGAAAAAATTAGAGGAATTTAACCTTTCAATTATTTTAGGAATTTTGTCCTCCCCAACCTCCGGACAGGATAATAAGCATGTTAAAATGGCAAAACGATTTTACAGTAATTGCATCGACACAGGTAAACATTGACAAGAGCGAAATAACAATACTAATAATACTATTATTATAATAATTGGTATTATTTTTTACCAATATATTTATATTTATAGATACATTAAATAAACAAGGACTACAACCACTGTTACAACTCATAAACAACTATGGCGGTTGGCCACTTCTGCACCAAGATCAATGGAATGAATTAAATTTTATTTTATCCGACGTTATTTTGAAAACTCGGGGGATTTTTGGAAAGGCAAGGGTTAACGACGTTGAATCAGAAGGCCTGCTATTTGCAATTGTCCGACGACGGCACAAGTTTCAAGTTAGTAAAGACAACGAAACAATTTATTAAAATTAATAATTTTGTTTATTTAATATTTTAGAATCTGTTAATTTATTATTGATTTATTTGTTTACAACAACATTTATTTATTACTAATTTAATTACAAATATTGATTTTTATTTTGGAAGTTGCACCCCCCGACGTTTTTACTTCCCTTGATGTACCTCCATACAAGGGAAAACTATCCGGAGAAATTTAAAGCCTACGAATCATATGTATTTGAGGTTTTTTCCGAACTTCACCAATCAGTTGGTGCATTTGTTTTCAATGAGACTTTAGTTCGTAAACAGATTCAAGAAATTATTTCCTTCGAAGAAAATTTAGCATCACAAGTTTTGGACCTGGAAACTCGTCATCCTTTAGTTGTCAAGAAGCTCGTCAAATTTAAGGACTTGAATCTATATTTTCAAAATGTATGTATGAATTATTACTGGTGGTACACAAATTCACTATTAAAATTAAAGTACACCAATTATATTTTGAAAATTTTATACTACAATTTATAAAATAAATTCGAAAAGAAAATAATTAAAACTTTTTATATTAATTATTTTGGAATTTTTTAAATTGCCATCTAATAAATTATTTATTACAGTTGTATGAGCAATATTTACAAATTATTTAATTTCCTTCGTAGATTTCCACTGGAACATTTAGCGGAATGGTTGGCGATTATGGGGAATTGGAGCCAAAGCAAAAGTTTGTTCTGTACCAGGCAAAATATTTTCTCCACCTTAAGAAAATTTTGGAAACGACGGAGAAAAGGATCGTTGGGAATTATGTGGTATGGAGGATTATTGCGGAAACCCTTTCGGAAACAACAGACACCATGAGAAATATTCAGTTCAAATTCCTCCACCGTGCCTTTGAGTTGTCGGAACCGTATTTAAGGTTAAAGAACAGAACTTTTTGAATAAATGCTATTATTATACTTAATGTCCAGGACGATTTTTTAAACCTGGTTTAAATTTCTCAGAACAGAAGTTTGCGCAGATACTCCCGGTAAATTTAGCTTTCAAGGACGATATTCGCTCTGGGCATATGCGATAGCTGTGGATTTCAGTAAAATGTATTTACCAGATAAAAATATTGAGGAGGTAATTATTTTTTTAAAATATAGTTTTAAATTGTATTTTAAAATAATATTTTCCTAAATTTGTATTTTACAAAATTACTTTTAAAAGCTGATAGTTTAACAAAAAATGTACATTTAAAAATTAATAAAACAAATTAACTGATTTACAAAAAATAATTCTTGCAGGCAGCGGGTGTATTTGAATCTGCACGTTTAACCTTTCTCAACTGGTTGGAAACGTTGCATTTGGGACACATTGCTGCTGAAGTATTGCAAAGAATTCCAATTCTTATAGGAGTTCCACAGTGGGTTAAGAACTCTACCGAAATCGAAGAACTTTTTAAAGATGTAAACGTAATAGTAGTTTTTTTATTTTGCGAATTATTTGTTGGTTTAGAATTTATGTTCGAGTATTTTCTTTTCTTACAGCTTCAATTGAAAGGAAATCACTTCCAGGATCATTTGGCATTTCTCACCTGGCAGTTCGACAAATGCATAAATGAACTTTGGTACGTTATCAATAAATAAATAAATAAATTATTTTTGCTTATTTATTATTTATTTATTATTCACATTTATTTATTTATTTTTACTGATGTATTATTTATTTATTATTCACATTTATTTATTTATTTTTACTGATGTATTATTTATTTATTTAATTATTTTTCATAGGAAATCCGACAATCCCTTGGTTTCTAGAGCTTATTATCGCTTCGGCTTCAAGCAGCAGGTCGTCGGTAAATAAATTTGTGGAATTATGTCCTACGAAGGATAAACATGCAATATTTTCAACTGATTTAAACTAGAACTTATGAATTTATTTTAAAATTGTAGGATTCACAGCTGCTGCTCGACCCATTCACTTCCTTGACGACGACACACTGCTGTAAGTAATATTGCTTCCCTAATAAAACTAATTGAATTTTCTATACGTAAACTGCTTAGTGTATCCAAATTAAAAAAGCTTACAGTTCGATAATTATTTGCAGGTATAAATTTGTAACTCAAGCCTTTGCTGTTGGACATGAATTGACGCATGCACTAATTAAAAACTTTTATGGCAAGAAACAATTATGTACAATTCTTTATATTTAAAATTGATTTGATTACTTTCTTTTACAATTATCCTAGTAAAAATTTTTTAAAACTATTATCAATTTAGTCATTGTACTTTCTCTTATAGAACACAAAGTCGAAATGAATCCCTTTCCAAGCTTAAAGCATAACCTGAAATGTATCAAGAATCATTACAAGCAATTAAATTTGTCGGCTGTGGTTGATTACAACCAAAAACAATCCTTCAGTGAGGACTTTGCAGACGTTGGTGGCCTTTCAGTAGCATATTATGCTTTCAAAAATCATTTTGTACAACAAAATGAAAACATTTTGCCCAAATTGAGAACTTTTACTTCGGATCAATTATTTTTTATATCTTATGCCCAGGTACGTTTCTCTGTCTCACATTCTGTATGGAATACTTGCATTATTGAAACTTCAGAACGTTTTTAAAACGAATTTTAAACCCGTCATTTTGACATTTTAGAATTGGTGTGGAAGCATTAACTCCAACACGCCGTTTGCCCGAAACTTTTTTGCCAAGGATTCCCACAGTCCAGGCCTTTACAGGGTTGTTTCTGTCTTGCAAAACTCTGCCGAATTTGCTGCTGCATGGAATTGTCCCAGAAATTCGTTTATGGACCCGACGGAAAAATGCTACTTATGGATGCATGCTTTTGATTTCATAAGTTCGGAGGAACAGATTTAAAATAATACCGTTTTATTATGTAAATAATCATGATATTAAAAATGTTAAATTTGCAACTGATAATATATTGACCGTTTTTGTAATAAAGAACAGTAACTTCGATTATTTTTTATCAAGGTTGCTTATTGTATTAAAGGACTGATTATTATTATCTATTTATTTTAATGCATGCATTATTTATTGTGCTAAACATTTGTGTGATGCACAACTTTGTATTCATTATCAAAATTACTTGATAGGGAGAATTCCTAGAAACCCTTTACTAACTTTGCTTGCTAATGCTACAATTTGGAGTTGCGATAAGAGATTGTCTTTCACACTGTCCAGCATTCTGATTCTCGTTGTGAATGACTGATCTTGAACTGAACAGCAAGTCTCTGTTAATTAACAAATTATCAACTTTTTGTCATTTATTTCCAATAGCCCTGTCGCTCACATGAGTAACTTGGGGCTAAGAGTTATTCGGGGGAAAGATTGGAATTACGGGAATCAAGACGGAGGGAAGGGGCATTTGGGCACAGTTGTTGAAATCAAAGATTCTGACAAATCCGTCACCGTTCGCTGGGACATTGGATCAGTTCATAATTATCGTGCTGGGAAAGAGAATGCGTATGACTTAAGGGTTTACGACAATGCTCAGACAGGTAAGTATTTAAATATTTGTGATCAGTATAAGTGCAATTAAATCTTTCCATCAATTTTTTGCAGGCATTAAGCACCAAAGTGTACAATGTGATGAATGCCAAGAATGCCCGGTCGTAGGAATGCGATGGAAATGTGTGGAATGTTCGGATTTTGATTTATGCACAAACTGCTATATGAACGAAAACACTCACAACAAATCCCATTCATTTTTGCGCATAGCAACGGAAACATCTGAAAGGTATTACCCAATGTACCCTAAGTGACCTACGTACTTTAATTTTGATGAATGATATAATTTTTGTCACTATTATTTTATTAAGTTGTAATTACATACTTTATTTAAATTTACCCGGATTCCGGGCTACTATGAGACAAATACTTATTACTTTTATGTATGTACTTGTTACACAATCTATAGGTCTGACAATGACTTTCCACTCCGTTTCAAAAGCCTCAAAATCAGTGTTAACGGCATTTTTCCTGGAGCAACAGTTGTGCCTGGGACTGACTGGAATTCCAGCCAAAATAGAGTTAAATGGGGTAAATAGTAACGCAGTAAATATAATGTTTTAATTCGAAATATTTTGTAACTAGCTATTGCAATATTGAATACACATTAAAAAATTAAGAATTGCACTGGGAAAATTTTTGATTTGCTTTTAAGCCCAAGGAACCGTGGTGAGCTTGGAAACTTGGGAGGATTGTCCTAGAGCTTCAGTGCTTGTTAAACCGGACGCTATTAGTGCATTCGTCAATATTTTACGTGGAATAGAATCAACTTCTACTCGCTATCCCGCACATTGTAGATTGGGCTATGAAGGCAAAGTTGATGTCAAATATGTCAAGTTTGCATCTGGAGGGAACGTCTATATTGAACATCTTCCTCACCTGGGCCGTACGTATACTAATGTTTTGGAGTGTGAAAGTTAGAAATGTATCCAGGAAAATGCCCCATTTAATGATTTATGAATTATTCCGCAACATATTTCTCATGTTCTATAATATAGATACTACAGTGCAATTCTTTATACATACTGTAATACGCATTCCATAATTAAATTTAACAATCAACAATGACTTACAAATTAGCAATATGTGTATGTATATTTAACTATTTGTCTTACAGTTGAATACAGTACGGCAAGAAAAATAACCAAGATTTCTTCTTCGGATGTGGACTTTTGTTTAGGTAATCGGCTTGTATTTCCGATCGTGAATATAATTTCATGCTGGTGGTGTTTGTGAATGCATGACATGTTATGATTTTAAATAAATCATGTTTACAGGTGGCATGGCTGCTATACTGATGATGGACAAGCACTACCAACAAAAAAAGCTCGCTGATGAGGTTAAAATTAAATTATTAAATATTAAATCATTATAGCTAATTAAAAAAGTATATTTAATATTTATTAGTCAAATAATATACAAATACCTATAAATATAAAAATAAACAATTTTTATTTTATCTTTGTAGAATAAAGCTAGGGAGAAAGCTTTCATTGAATTTGCTGTTGTGACGTATAAGGAAAACATGGAGAAAATATTTGCACAGCCGGAATCCGTTCCATCGGATAAATTAAAACACTACCACCAGGAGGCTTTTAGAACAGCAATTGAAATCGTCAGCAAAGCCCGCCCTCTAACGCTTGAGGTCACAAATAAGATCCAGGCGGAAGTAGAAACGCAATATCAGGAATATAAAAACTTTAACGACATTAAAGTCGGCTCAAGGGCCCCAGTCATTGGCATTGACCTCGGCACCACGCATTCTTGCTTGGCGGTGAGTCGGGACAATAAACTCGAAATAATTGTAAACAACTTGGACCTCACGACCACACCAAGCTACATAGCTTTCAAAGATGATGAAATAGTTGTGGGAGAAACAGCCAAGCAGCAAGCTTACCTTCATCCCGACTCTACCATTTATGACGTGAAACGCATCTGCGGTCGTCATTTCTCTGATCCCTGGATTACAAAATTTAAACAATTTTGGCCATTCAAAATTGTTGAAGATACAGATGGAAAGATAAATATTCTTGTGAAAGGAAAACCAATGGCGCCGGAAGATGTGATCACTCATTTGGTTCAATATTTAAAGTCAACTGCAGACACCTTCATTGGGATGCCCATTGTTAATGCAGTGGTCACAGTCCCGGCGTATTTCAATGCAAGACAGAAAACGCTCACAAAGGAAGCTTGCAGAAAAGCTGGGTTGAATGTATTACAATTCATTAGTGAGCCTGTAGCTGCTGCAGTTGCTTACGGTCTACAAAACAGAAATGAATCCAAGACCTGTTTTGTCTTTGATCTTGGTGGGGGGACACTGGATGTCACAATTTTAGAATTAAACAGAAACAATTTCAGAATTAGGGCCATTGATGGTGATTCGTATTTGGGCGGGGAAGATTTCGATAATGCCATGATGGAATATTGCCTCAAGGACTTTAAGAGACTTCACAACGTGGATTTACTAATGGAAGGAAGTTCTGAAGTTCGGGCACGACGGAAGAGTAGAATTAAAATGAAATGTGAAGAGCACAAGTGTTTCTTGGCTACAGCGCGAAGCACAAAATTAACGATCGACTCCATCTACAAGGACCAGTCACTTGAGGTGACCTTCACTCGAGAAATACTCAAAGACATAGCAAACCCCCAGCTGGAGTCTTGTTTGAAAGTTGTCGATGACGTCCTCAAAACGTCTGGGCTAACGGAGAAGGATATTGATGATGTCATGTTGGTGGGAGGTTCTAGTAGATTGATCTGTGTACAGGAGATGTTGGTGAAAAAATTCGATGGCAAAACCCTACTCAAGAAGATCAATCCGGATGAAGCGATTGCTCGCGGGGCTGCTATTGTGGCGAGTAATTTGGGCAAGGACTCAAATCGGACGTTTAAAGCTTTGGAAGATATTTTGCAGGGGAAAGATAGCTCAATTTTAAAGTTATAAAAATTCAATAAATCAGCGTCGTCAAATTAAACCAAATTAATGCCATAATTTCATTTTATTGTCATAATTATTTATTATTATTATTATTATAATGATTGAAGAATAAAGACAAAATAAATTCAATATAAATACAATATGGTTGCAAAATAATATTTAATAAAAATAAAATTAATACAAAATAAATATACAGAATGGAGAAAACAAAAAACGATATTAATTTTAAGAACTTAAACTTTATTACAAGCAACAAGAAAATTTATATAAAATAAAATGCAAAAAAAATCAATGCACAAATATAAAAAATGTAATGTTAATTAAATAATTATAAATAAATGCTTTTAAGCAAAAATTATTTGGCAGCGGTGGGATTCGAACCCACGCCTCCGAAGAGACTGGTGCCTTAAACCAGCGCCTTAGACCGCTCGGCCACGCTACCAACTTGAAAGGGTTGGGGAAGTTAGCGCTTCCCATTGGAAATTATCTACGATTATCTTTTTGGCTTTCGCACTTCACTTATTATCTTTTGCCAAATTCCAAGCAAAAAGTATGCAGCCTTGTTGTTGAAGATATAATATATTTAATGCATCGATTTTGATGACAGAAAGGCGAATTTTTCGCAAGGTTTGCATAAATTATATTTATTCAAGTGAATCCAACTAATCCATAGATAATTTGATGACATTACATATTTGACAAAAATTTGCGTTGAATAGAATATTAATTATTTTAATAGATTGGATATGCAGGGAAGGAAAAATGAATGTTCGAGAATATCAAAATGAATATTTATTTGGCATACAAGCCATTTTCACTTAATTTGTATAATATTCTGATGAATGAACGGCTTTTATGCTTTCTTCATAAAGAGGTTTCTTTCAAAACTTGTTGTATACACGAAAATTAAATTAAAGAATTAAATTACATTTTATTTTTTTAACTGTTTTATTGTTATTAATTTATTACTTACATATATTTATCAGCCATCGAATGCATTTATAATTAACAAATTTTATTCTGAAAAAAGAATACACGAAATAAAGAATTTTTGACCCCAGATTCCGGATTACAAAACTATTGTTGAGAGTAAGTATTTTGCTATTATTTAAAAAATGTTAGCCATATTAAAAATATTTATTATTGAATTGTTTTGAAGTTTCCAGTAATAATGGACATTCCAGGAGTGCAAGATTTCCAGGAATATTTCGATAAAATAGAGAGCGACCCGAATGATAATGTCTCGCCAGAGTTGCAGCGAATCCAGAGGTCATTCACCAACCGCAGGTCAACTCGTTCCCTTTCTATGGTATTTCTGGGCTTGAGCAATGCCGGAATTTCCCACAGCATCAATCGTCTGGTGAACCAAAGCATTTTCTCCGTAGGACGGACGACCGGAGAAATTATCGAGTGCAGTTTTTATTTCCCGGCCACTGACCTGAAGATCGGGAATGCTCAAGTAAAAATCTGGCTTAATTTAATTTTAAAGAACAATGAAAAGGGTTTTAAAGTAATTAAGTAATTACTAAATGAGCTTGGAATTGTTTCGGATGATTTATTTACTTTATTATTTATTTATTTTATTATTTATTTATTTTATTATTTATTTATTTTATTATTCATTTACTTTATTATTTATTTATTTATTTATTTTGTTATTTTGTTATTTATTTATTTTGTTATTTATTTATTTTATTATTTATTTATTTTATTATTTATTCATTTTATTATGTATTTATTTTATTATGTATTCATTTTAATATTTACTCAGTAATTATGTTGTGAATGTGCAAAATAATGGCATGTGAATTTTTTTCAGGTGCATCTAATTGACACTCCAGGTTTTGGGGATCCCTACAAAGACTGGGACAGTTCTTGCTATCCAGCGCTAGTGAGATACTTCGAGCAGCAATGTTATCTCCCGAATGCAATTATCCTCACGGCAAACATAACCGAAAAGGCATTAGATGCTAGTGGGTCTGGAAGATTTTGGGATTTCCTCTCCAAAATTCAGTCAGAACTAAAAGACCTAATCGATTTGAAAAATCCGAACGTACTAATAATTCTCACACATTTAAGCGCTGCTTCCCTGTCAGTCCAGAATGATCCTTCGATAATAACTCGCGCAGTAGAGGAAATCGCTGAAGAAATATTCCGAATTCCAGTCCCGGTAGTCGTATCGGAGAACCGGGCTGAAGGGAATTGCTTGAGAAGAGTCGGAGAATTTTATGTCCTTCCCTCTGGCACGCTCTTTCCTCGAAATATTTACTGGGAATTGATGAAGTTGACCGAGTTTGTGGATCCTGTAGGTCATTGCTTGGTCACAGAGATGCTGGATAATTTCGCTGCCCTCAATGCTGTAGACATTGAAAAAAGTATGCTGAGCTTCCAGGACAATATCGTTATCAAAAGTCCCCCACCACACATTTACCAAGACCTTTTGGAGATTGATTTTAGCAGTTGTCACAATTCGGATATTGGTTCTTCAATCCCGAAATTAGAATTTGTTAACTGCTTGGATGAGAGAGATTTGGAGGGCCAGCTAGATGTTGACAACGATGAAAATGATAGTTTGTCGGAAGATTATGATTTCTTGGACGCTTTGGAAGTCAATGAGTTTGCTGAGACAGTTCAGATTCTGCAAATTGGTTCCGATGCCAGTTTTTCTGAATTCTCTATGGAACAACTACAGCTTCAGGGTTTGGAAGGTGAAGAGAAAATTTCAGCATCAATGTTGGAGCGAGTGGAAGAAATGCTGGATAAAGAAAAAAGTGCTGACCAGGGGAAAGTCGAAGGTTATGTGGAAATCCAGGAAAAAGTATGGGAACTGGGAGAGATTTTGCTTCTGAACCAAGGAAACGGTACAAATTGCAGCGGAAATAGTTGGAAACCTGATCAGCACCGGCGCGAGGAGATCCAAAACGAACTTATGCATATTGAGGAAGAGCAGGAGAAAATTGAAGAACAGCACGACAAAATAGCTGAAGAGCTAGAGAAACATGGAGAAGAGCGCGAACAAATTCTGAAAGACCTAGGGCAAATTTTGGAAGAGCTCGACAAAATAATTGTAGAAGATCACAAGAAAGTGGCGGAAGAGAACGAGAAAGTTGAGGAAGAGCGAGATAAAATGGCTGAAGAGCGGAACATAATTGTGGAGAAATCCGGAAATGATAGGAAATTCGAAGAAATCCAAGAAAACACTGAGAAATTTGATGAAGCCTTGGAGAAAATCTCTAGTAATTGCCAGAACAACAACCAAACAGAGAAACTAACGAAAAGTCACATCTTGCAGGACAACCTTGGAAATATGTCTGAATTCCATCAGAAAACTGGCTCAAGCAATGTTAAAGGCCAGGAACACAGTGAGGAAAATTATGAAGAAATTCAAAATAGAGACTTCAGGATAGCTGATAATTCCAAGAAATCGGGAGGAAAAGATGAAAACGTGCAATCTGCTGACAAAAGTTTCCGGAATATGGAAAGTTTTCAAGAAATCTGTCCAACAGTCAAAAAATCTTGTACAGTAATTCAAGAATCTTATCCAGCAATTCAAGATTATTGTCCAGCAATTCAACAATCTTGTCCAACAATTCAAGATTCTTGTCCAGCAATTCAACAATCTTGTTCAGCAATTCAAGATTCTTGTCCAGCAATTCAAGATTCTTGTCCAGCAATTCAAGATTCTTGTCCAGGCATCGAAAAATCTGATCCAGAAATCCACAAATCCTGCCCAACTATCCAGGAAACTTGTCCATCGATCCACGAAGGCAGTTCTCTTATTCAAGAAGCTAACCCAATCATCCCACAAGCAATTCCTGCAATTCCAGAAACGACTGGCATGGCTGGAAAGATCGCCAAGAAAACCGTCGAAGTCGTCCAAAAATACATTAGGAACCCTGAGGAAAAATTCTCCAATATAGAGGATCACCACGGAATTCCTAAGGATTCATCTCTAACGTTCTCCTCAGACGCAATCAATAACAATATCGGCATAGATTTTCCTCTCAAAGGAGCTCTCCTCCAACAAGATACTAGTGAATTGTTTGCGCTACAAACGCCGGATCCAGAAATAGAAGTCATCAGTCCACCTGAGCCCGCGGAAGATCCACAAGCCCAGTTTATTATGTTCACTGTGATGGGAATCGGCATTGCCGGATTGGCGCTCTTTGCTCCAAAGTTGTATGCTTTGTGGAAATTACTTTAAATTAAACGAGTGTGTCACTTTTAATCAATTATAATTTAATGTAGTTTGATAAATTAGCTAAAAATTAATAACTTTGAAAAAATTAGAATTATTTAGTTAATATTTAATAAAATAGAAATTATTGGTAATTAATTTTTATTACGTTTCATTAATCGTTAATTAAATAGTAAATCGAATGTAGCATATTAAATATTAAAGAAAATAAAAGCAATACAACAAAAACAAACATAGTCATGTGGCAGTCAGAAATTCATTCCTGCATGAACGCCCCTCGTCTTGAAAGTCGGCCGAAGATATTATCTTAATGTAGATAAATAAATTTCCATGCCATGAAAATTACCTTTGACATACAAGAAGATGACATGAAAATTTGTTGTAATCTAATCAGGTGATTTTTCCGAGGGAGAGTGAAAGACATTGGACATGTCACAAATTATTATTGTTTATAAGTTGTTGCCGCATCCAGAGATAATTTTTCTCTATATTGCTCAAAAATATTGTGTTGATTCATAATTGAAAAATAAACATTACAGTAAGTTGAAGATAAGGATTTCTGTACTGGGGACACGATTCCTGGGAATATATTTAAAAGTAAATAAATTGACAAAAATATCCGTCGGAATAATTTATTTGATATATAAAGAGCCCTCAAGTATTGCATTCTATACATAACAATATTTTTCCCTGATTGGAATTGTTTACAATAAAGTAAATATTTTTAGCAAAAGAGAAATAACAGAGATCTTACAAAAATACAATTATTTTTTTTGTCCATACAAATAGTTTTCACGCATCTCTTTTCAGCTTCTTCCAGTTATATTGTGATCTCTGGGCTTCTACTTGGCAATAATAACATTATCTATAAATTAAATTTGACAAAATTAGTTAAAAAATATGGCTAAGCGAAAGAAGAAAACTGTCAAGTTCGATTCGGACCTTGCGTTCATTAATCCGGAACCCGAGCCAGGTATACAAAATAATACAAAAATAATATTAAAATATTTTTAAAATAATAAAATAAAATTCCGGAAATTATTAATTTGGGAGTAAAAATAATTATTTCTATGATTATAAATATAGAATCTTGTTATTCGTTTTAAAGTTAATTTGAGATTTAAAACATTTTAATTTAAAGTTTTCATTTCCATTTTAAATAATATCAATAATTTAGTTCAATTTATTTAAATTACATTTAATATTTAATTAACGCGAATTTTAATTTGCGGTTTAAATAATTCAGTTTGAAATTAAAGATTTTTTTAAATGATAAAGTTAATGACATTAAATTATTATTTAATAATTTGAATTTATTATTAAGTTTGGTTTATTTTGAAATTATTAGCAATTTTATTAGCTAATGAATTTATTATAATTTTCTTCATTTCAAGAGCTCATCTTTGTCCCAAACCGAGCTGAATTTCCAGAATTTTCCAAGCAAGATTTGGCTCAGAGCCTGCAAAGTTTAGAGGGGATCAACGTTTCGTTCCAGAATTTTCGATCCACCAATTCTGTGACGATCCTAGCTTTGGGGATTAGCGGCGATGGAATTACATCAACGTTGGATCACCTCATGGGCCGTCAAGGAACTGCAGGGGTGGGAAAACAAACAGATACGATCGTGGAACACACTTTTGACTGGCCATCGTCCAGTCTTGGGATTGAAAATTCTCAGGTATTTTAATAATTACTGCAATCAATATAAAAATATAATTAACAGTCAATATAATTCAAATAATACTTTTTTCCATTCTAATTTTTTCAATACTTTCAAATAAACGAAATAAATAATTAAATTTTTTTTAAATTATCAAATTTGTAGGTCATCTTCATAGACACTCCGGGCTTTGGTCACCCGGAAGCATCCTCCCAATATGATCTTCAGTGTTTAAAAAACATTGTGAAATATTTTGAACTGAAGCAATATCACCCGAATTTCGTCCTCCTCATTGGGAACATGGCTCAGCCTAGAATCGAAAAGCGCAAAGGGAGATTCGTTAAGTTTGTGAAGACGGTGAAGGAGACCCTGGAAAATACGGTGCTGGACCTCATAAATTCCAACGTCATGCTCGTCCTGACACACCTGACGGAATGCGTTCCGGCGGTGCAAAAGAATCCGGGTGAGCTAATGAAGAAAGTTGCGGAAACCGTGGCCGCCGCCCTGAAAATTGAGAACAAACCGCCGGTGGTGACCGTCGCTGAAAACCAAGTTGGGCTTTATAATGTCAAGAGGATTGAAGATTTCTTTCTCCTCCCAAACGGTCAACTCTACCCGAAGAATGTCTTTGAAGGGATGATGACTCTTGCTGGCAAGCATGACCCCGTGGGTTTTAATATTGTCCATGAACTCTCTCAAGAGTATTTTTTCTTACAGTCGCTCGAGGCAAAAACTAAGATTTTTGCATTCCCTGGGTTGTCGCTTGGTAAAGAACTAGGTCTCCTCTTTCGAATCATTAATTTTGTTGCTACAATTTAAATATTATTTTTATATTTACATGTTAATGCTTTGTTTAAACTGATTTTGATATTATTTATGTAAGATAATCTAAAGTTTAATTATTTTTTATTTGTAGTGTCCTGCTCCTACTTTTTCGACAGCATCCCAGATCCGCCTGAGTGGTTGGAATACGTCAAATTGCGACCTCTCAGTTTATCGCAGATGCAAGTTCACAAATCATTTTCTGCTCGGCGGTCAACGAATTCCATGACAATCCTAGTGATTGGAGAAGCGGGGGTGGGCAAGTCCAGTACAATAAATTCCATGTTTGGACGTCAGTTGGCGCCAATCCAAGACGATTCACATCAAGGGACGGCGGACATTGTGGAGTACACTGTGGAGGCGCCTGTGCGAAGTTTGCTTATGGCAAATGCCAAAGTAAGAATTTTAAAATTATTTTTTATTTATATTTTTTTTATTTAGTAGTTTTGCCCTATATTTTAGTTGAAAGGATTTTAGAGTAATAACTACTGCCATATTTAAATAATTATAATTAAATGAATATTTTATCAAAAAATAATTAGATTATTAACTATTTAATAAATAATTGAATTTATTTTATAATTAATAGATATTTATGATTTAATAAATAATTTATACTTATCTTTTGTAGGTCCACATAGTGGATACTCCTGGCCTGATGCATTCATCTCGAGACCTAGCCTACGACTCGAAAATCTTTGCAAATATCCGAAGTTATTTCGAAGCAAAAGGTGTCTTTCCCAATGCAATCCTCCTCTTAGCAAATATCACCCACCCACTTCTCGCCCCAGGCGTCCATCCGTTCCAGAAACTATTGCGAGCGATTCGGGCGGAACTGAGCGACGTCGTCCTGGACACCCTCCGCCCAAATCTTCTCGTCGTCCTCACGCATCTCCGCTCCCTCCCGCCTCTGATCCAACAGGACCCCACTAATCTGGTGATGGCTGTGAAGAAGATGGTCAGCACTACCTTGAACATTGCTGATGTTCCCATTGAAATAGCTGAGAACCTCTTTCAAGAACTGCCTTTTCGCCCTCCGGATCACTTCCTCCCCACGAAACAATGGTTCCCTCGCAATTTATTCGTTCGAATATCTTTTATATGTTTAGCTGGAGCGGACCCAGTGGGTCAGCTAGTTATTAACGATATATTTCCGGAGCTTCCGAATAAAATCGTTGCTACGAAGATGTTTCGCTTGAGAGAGATTTACGGATTCTCGGAGGTTGCTGAGGATTTAATTTCATCTCGACGAAAGACGATAACGGAAGTGGAAGAAGCTCTGAAGGCTTGCTGGATGAAGTTAAGTCTGCAAGAGAAGATTGATTGCAAGTTACAGTTAGATAATACGTTGGATCTTGTGACGAAAAGTGGATTCAAGGCTCGAAATCAGTTTTTAAGTTCAAAAAGGGATTTGATCCGGTTTTATCAAGCTTTGGATCCTGATCCAGGGATGGAAAAATTCGTGACGAAAGCCTTGGGAATTGAAGTTCCTCGATTTGCGTTTGATCCAATGGTGGGGACTGGTTACGATCTTTTGCGAGATACTGCCAAGGATTTCCAAATATTTTCCCTTGGTCAGTCCACTTTTCAAAAAGGGCTGTACCTCCCAGAATTCGTCGTATCCACCTTCTGCCCGGAACGGAAACTCATCTGGCTGCATTCCCACTCCAAACATTATTTAGTTCGAAGACGACTGTCTCAATTAAATATCGAATTTGACCAGAGAGTGTCTCGCCCGAATTACAGCTTCCGACCCGGCTTCAATTTAATCGAAGACTATGAAACTCTTTCAGCGGTCTACGATTTTCACTGGATGAAACTAGATCTGCATGAAAAAGTCCCGCTGAGTCCCGAATTTGAAGAGTTGGTTAAGCAACTGCCAAAATCCTACGACAAATGTCACCGGCGAGTGTGGCAGGAATTCATTTCCAAAGTCGGAGTGCATTACATTTCCACGAGCTACGTCGGTGCGAGCATCATTTTCGAAATTAAGAACTTAAATCCGGACGCGGTCCATCGATTGGATGAGCATTCTTACAATGCGGATACGTTTCTCAATTACTTGCTGGCGCTTCCAAGGGTTCTGCCACCCAATTCTGAGGACTCCAATTTAAAGTTGATTTTTGCTGGAGGAGATGAAACCAAAGCAGAGGAACTTCGAGGGAGTCGGAATAATATCGAATTCTTTTCAAGACTCAAAAGGTGGGAGTATGCCATTTGGGAAAATCCCGTAGTGTCAGATCTTGCTGTGGGGCTGTCTGAGGTAGCGGAATTGGTAGGAAAAATTGATTTCAAAACTGGCAAGGCTTTAAAATCGGCTATCAGGGACTTCAAAAATTTCCAGGATCCTACTGATTGCAATCAGTGTGCAATTGAATAAATTTTGAAGTTATTTACAGAATTTTTGAATTAATTAAAAATTTTAAACAATTCATAATTATATTTCCAATCTATAGTTTTTAAAGTTGTGAGCTTTCGATTCCAGGAGAGTATCATTATTTTGCAAAATTACAGTTTAGGAACATCCTGGTCAACTTAATACCAAATTTATTTAATATTAAATTAAATTAAAAAAATGAGTGTAAATTAATAAAATCAAAATTTGCATTTCAATATATTGTCACTGTAATGGTTAAGTTATTGGTTCATGTATGTAAAGTATGCATATTAATTTAATAAAGGTGCAAAATAAATAAAATAAATCAACCCGAATGGAACACCTCAATACATTCATATGTATGTATATGTTTAAATATTCCAAATAGAAAGTTAGCATATATATTTTCGGCATAAAGATTTATAATGTTTACACAGGATTTATGATTTTTACACAAGATTTATGATAAAACTATAATTTTATTATTATTAATAGTGTAAACCGCTATAAAATTTATAGTTTTGCCTTTCAAAGCATTCATTTGGCATATACATATTAGTAAACGTAAACAAATATAATTAAGTGAAATAAACCGATCAAATCCAATATGCTGGAACCTGCAAACACAAATCTTTTTCTAGACGTAAATAGGTTATCTGTAATAAAAGCGTCGCCATTGAAATTGATTCTTTTACCTTTCTCACACTGATAACCGGAAAATGTAATACAATAATTGGATGCAGGTGGGGTTTACTAAAAATAGTCGTACAACAAATCAGAAATAACCAAAACATTCAACATGTTCCATGCTATGATTATAATAGAAGCAGTTTTTAGCATTAAATATAATAATTGTTGTACATATTGTCGGGAGACATTTTTCTTTATAGTTTTTGTATTTAAATATTGTATTACATAGCGTGGTATTGGATTTTAATTTTCTTGTGCTTAAATATGATTTGTTTTTATGTATTTATTATTTATTTATTAACTATTTATTTTACTTGTTTATTTAACATTTATATATTCATTACTAATGTATTATTTATTTTGTGTATATATTTTAAAATGCGCATAGATAATTTACCCATCTCGACGGTGATAAATACCTACAAGCACCAACATTTATGTGCGTTTAAATTGAAAATCAAGTGTCAATATAAAAAATATTTATAAATACTTTATTATTACTTTTGTGAAACAGAAATGTTTACCTTTCCGAGTTTAAACTTTAACCTTTTACAGATAACGCGATCAGACCACTTCTTAACGTTTGGGATTTTTGGACAATAATATTAATTTCCAGCTCGCCCCGGTTTCCTTTTTCTTATCTTTGTCTATACACAGTTTTTACAATTTATCATATAGTACTTGTTATAATATATGTATGTAAGGTATATACGTATATACCTACACCTAAGATTTAAGACTTTCAAGGAATCATTATTACTAATACCGAAATAAAGATGTATTGTGATTCATACATATACTTGATAATTATTTTTAAAACTTTTCCAATCGTCTTGATTACCCGCAAAGGCAGTTGATATACGCACCACATTCGTGTAAAAACTGAAAACAGTTAAGTTCATTGTTAAGCTTGTGTAGTTAAGACTATATGACAACCAAATTAATTCCAGCAATAAATCAATTCCGTTGTGAAAAAAATCTTTTAATTTAATAATATTTGACAGTTTAATTAGATTTTGAAATTACATTGGAAATAACTGTTTTATTAATTAATACGGTCAAATAACTAATAACATTTTCACAAATTAATTTTTTTTAAATTGTACAATTTTTATTTAGGAATATTATAGAATTTTAAAAAACTAAATTGTATTACCAAGTTCTTATTAAATAATTTACAATTCATGCGCCATGAATTAACATGGAAAGTACCGATCCTGGTGTCAGCGTAGGTTCCATGACAACTTCTGGTTCTGAGTTTCATATTGAGGCCACCTTTCAGCCAGTAGGAGCGAGTCGGAGGAGGTCAGAGGTCATGTCGAGCACGGAAGATCATCTGGCTAAAGGTAAATTACTGAGTTAGTTCATCTTTTATTTCTGTAAAATATTTATTTTCTATTTTGAACTTCCTTTAAAGAAATGCAGCTGAACCTTGTTGTCGTATTGGATTTTGAAAATAATTTTAATTTCTTTAAAGGAAGTTCAAAATAAAATGATAATAATTATGATATTTAAAATTAATTTTAATTATTAAAACGTTTGTAGCCGTAATTGAAATCCCACCCCGGGAACTCTTCCTGGATTTCCTGAAAACAGAGAGAGCCCAGAAATTCCCGCATATTCGGGAAATCAAGCAATCTTTTGACATTGGCCGGGACACTAATTCCATTTCCATAGTTGTTACCGGAATCAGCGGAGCTGGAGTTTCGCATTTGACGGATAATTTGTTGGGGCAGGAGATCACCGGCCATGGGAATCCCACGTCCCAAATTATTCAGTACACGGTCAAGTGGCCTTTGGAGTCTTTGGGAGTTACGAACACTAAAGTAAGTTACTTTTTTTTTAAATTGGTTTAAAAGGAATATTCTTTTATATTAATTTAAAATATATTTTTTTTAAATTCATTTAAAATAAATATTTAAGGGAAATAATTGAACATGAATAATAATTTGTTTAAATATTAATTTAAAATGAATATTTAAAAAAATAATTGAACACGAATATTTTTTTTAAATATTATTTTAAAATTAATTATTTTTTAATTTTATTTTCCCATTAATTTAAAATTACTTAATGTTTTTTTTAAATTATGACTAAATTATTTTTGAAATAAATATATCAAAATAATTGCAATTTTTAGTTCTCGTTAATTTAATTAAAAAAAAATTAGATCCAGTTCTACGACATCCCTGGGTTTTTCAACTACGAGAACAATTTAGAGTTCGACAACAAGATTTTGGGGAAGATGCGCGGTGTGTTCAAGAAGCGGAAAGTAGTGCCGAATTTTTTCGTAATTGTCCTGAACATCAATGAGAAGAGGCTGGATATAAAAAAAGGCCCACTTATCCGAATGTTGGACGCATTTCGAAATCACTTGAAGGAGGAAGTGGTGGATGACAAACATCCGAACGTCCTGATTGTTCTAACGCATTTATGCGGCGCTATCCCGACGGTCCAAGTGGAATCGAGCGGGATCAAGGAGCGAGTGGAGGCGTTGGCCAAGGAATATCTCCAAATTCCTTCAGTGTCCGTCGTGGCGGTTGAGAACCGCTTCCACGACTACAATTTAGTCAAGATCGAGGATAATCACGTCCTTCCCGATGGACGACTCTTCCCGCAAAATATCTACATGGCCATGGCTCGTCTCGCAGCCTCCCATGATCCCATTGGTTCCGGGATTGCGAATGAGATTTGCATTCATTTCGGGATCCTCTCACGATTTGATGTTACGGCTAAAGTTCTCACTAGTGAGGATTTTGCTCCAGGTTCGAATTTAAGTATTACACACAAAATAAAGCAATTAAATTTCGAGATTAAACTATTATTCAACTATTAACAAACTATTATAATAAAATTCAGAATTAACAATTCAGTTTAATTTTGCACCAGGGATTTACATACCACCAGTTCTCTACGACATTCCCGCCAGGCAATTCTTCCAGCAGTACATGGCCTTGCCTCAAGCTTGCCCGTGCTTGGAGCCGATGAAAATGTCTTATGAACTACGCCGTTCCCCGAATTCCGTGTCCATTTTAATGTTGGGGCTCACTGAAAGCGGCAAATCCCACACGATCAACAGCCTGTTCAACCAAACTCTGGCGGATGTTCACGCGGCCGGCCCCGGGACTAACAACATCATTCAGTATTCTGTTGAGACACAGACGCAAACTTTGTTGATGAGTAATTCAAGGGTAATTTATTTTAAATTTTTTCTAAACATTTATTAATTTGATTCTAAACTTTAAAAAAAATTCTAAGAATTAAAAAAATTTAAGCAAGTTTAATAATTTAATTTCTACACAGATTCACATAATCGACACGCCAGGCTTCGGTGATCCGGACTCGGGTGTGGAAGTAGACTCGAAAATCTACGCGAACATCAGAGATTACTACGAGCAGAAAACGTACTACCCTAACGTGATTCTCCTTGTCGCCAGGGTAACGAACCTAACGAACAGCAAGCGTCAGGAAATGTTCCTCCGTCAGCTGAAGGCAATTCGGTGTGAGCTGAGTGGGATTGTTTTAGATACGGAGCATCCAAATATTATAGTGGTCCTCACCCATTTGTGCTCTCTTCCGTCTCGAGGAGCTCGGGATCCCCGCGAGCAAGTCATCCAGATAAAGAAAATAGTGTCAGAGGCGTTGAATTTACACGATGTGCCCGTGGAACCGGCGGAGAATCTCAGCGCGGACTATAAACTGCCGAAAATCGGGGATAATTACCAGCTACCAAATAAGCAATTGTTCCCGAGGAATTTATTCATTCGTATGAGCTTGCTCTGCAAGGCATCCAACGACAACGTGGGTTATGGCATAATCAATGAAGCCATTTCCAAATTTTCCTCATTCACACCAATTGTTGCTCCCTTCCCTATTAAGGACATGACAGGATTTTCCTCAGAAGCGCTCAAACTCCTCCAGCTTAGACGGTCAGCCGCGACGGAAATCCAATCTCGACTGTACAAATGTTGGGATAAAATGTCCCTACAGGACAAACTAGCTTGTAGATTGCAAGCGGATGAAATTGTTTCAAAATTGATGCTCTTGGGTTTCCGGAATAACAAAGATTTACCTAAATCCGTGAAGGAGCACATGGGCCTTTTCCGACTTCTAAATCCGGATTTAGGGATGGAGAATTTTTTAAAAACGGCGCTACGACTCACTCCTCCCTCATTCAATTTCGATCTTCTCATTGGCAGAGCCTTCGATATAATTCGGGACACCGTCACAGATTTTCAAATCCTCCAGCCTGGAGAATTGGTTTTTAGTGAAATTGGGGCACTTCTACCCAAAAATATAAAAGCCATTTATGCTCCAAGTGGTAAAATCACGTGGAATTACGCGCCTGTCAAGAAAGATCTGGATGAGAAGCGCTTGCTCCAATTGAATTTGGAACAAGGACCGAGAGCTTCAGTCATTGAATATGAATTGAGGCCGGGCTTTAACCTTCCCTCCAATCACAAGTTAACGGCGGTCTATGATTACCATTTGTTCAATCTTGAATTCAAAACCACCGCGCCCATCAATCCAGATTTTGAAACTATTATTTCCAATTTACCCAAGGTTTACGATGGCAGAAATGAAGACAACCGGAATCAATGGAGAGACTTTCTAGCCACCGCTGGCTCCCATTTTGTATCGTCAAGCCACATCGGCGGCAGTTTGATTTTTGAATTTACTAATTTGCATGATGATTGCATCGAAGTATTAAATTTGTGCCCGAATGCCGAGTCATTTTTTAGGAGCTTGATGGAATTCAAAGCGGAGAAGTCGACCGAGAGGGAAAGCGTTACTTTTCAAGTGATTGTGGTCGGCGGGGATAAATCCAAAGGAGAAGAATTGACCAGGCTTGCAAATTTAGAAGAATTCTCAAAAGGTTTGAAGGAATGGGAATGTTCAATCTGGGAAGAGCCTATTGTTTCCGACAGCTTCATTGTGCTGGGCGAGGTTGCGGATGTGGTTTCTCTTGTCGATGTGAATAAAGCCGCCGCACTCAGAAGCGCCGTCAATGATTTGTTGAATATAAAACTGAAACGGAACAAGAATTGCGTTATTAGTTAATTTCTCAGTGATTTGGCGGTATTTATACAAACGTTTATTCCATGAATTTAAATTTAATTTAATTTTTAACGTAATTTTAATTTACGTATTACATTTCCCAAATAAGTACAGAATTAGATCATATTTAACAAATTGATTTAAACATGTATGTACACTTTAATAATTATGATCATATTTTTAATTTGCCAATCTTCTATCTTTTATTTGTGTTCCAATTACTCTATAGTTAAATATTTCATGTCCGTGTTTTATTTGAATAAATTATGAATAACGGAATACAAGAAATTAATTGCAAATAAAGTTTGCTTTATTTAAACAGCATTCATACTTTACGCGTTATTTTTGCATTAAATTATTGTTTAGAAAATCATCTACAAAATGCCGTGTTAAACCAAAGCTATTTTTATTGCTTGATTACATCTCATTAAGCAATGTCAAGAAATGATTACTTTACGACTTTTTTTACTTAACCCAGCTTAGATTTTATGGACAAATCGTGTGCCGTATTTTTGCTGAGGTTTAATATTTTAGTGTATGTCCACGGGAATGAAAAATACTAATTAGTTTTAAAATCAAGCTGGAAATTTCAATATTACAAAAAATGAAGTGGTGCCTTTTTTCGCCGTGTCGTTAATACTTTTTGCCAAATGCGCGGACGTGGGTTTTGATTACATTAATCTAAATTTTATAGTTTTGATTTAATGTGAATTTCGGATAATTCAAACTTAAATTTTATCAAAAAATTAAGCACGTATTTTAATTATTGCCAAATTAAAAAAAAATTAATGCGGGCAATACCACAGGACCTTATCAGTACTGTTTTAAGTGGGACTGAAGATAGTGGCGCCCTCGTGAATGTTGGGGGTGAATAATTTAAAATTGTTCATTGTACAAATATCTTTAATAGTATAATATTTATTGGCATATTTTGTGCATAATAATAAATTATACATTACCTAAATGGTCGTTACCACACAGGTTTAGTAAATGGTGCGAGTGGAGCCGTGGGGTCTCTAGTAGGAAGTATAGCACTGGACAACGGCCCTCTATAGGAAATGTTTTCGGTCTGCTGCAGCCAATTTTGGGGCTCCTGAATTTGGGATCGTTTGGTGGTAAAAAAGGAAATCGTGGTCTAACGAGTGAGTGCATGAATTTTTCATTAAATTATCATGTAGTTTTAACTCTCTAATAAAATTTTGTACTAAATATTATCATAATTTCAGGCGAATTCACTCATACAGACATTAGTACCTCCAACCCCGAAGGAAACACGACGCTTTTTAGCGAGACAGAGACTTCTATCTCAAATGGAACCAACATCAAGGAAACATTGCTTCCGGATGGATCAACTATTACGCAAACCACCAATCATTCTAATAGTTCTGCTCCGTAGATCCCAGAAATTTGGCTCCAATTTTGACATCACTCCATATTTGGCAATGCTGTGTAGCACTTGACACAACCATCTAAAATTTATTGTGGTTGCTCATGTGCTTCAATGTTTACGAATTTTCAAAAATAAAAGCGGCAGAGATAAAACTCCATTTATGTTTAATATTAGTAAGACCATGCTCTACACGGTCCCATCCCTTTCATTGGTTGTAATGTTTGGAACATGGAATTTCAAACTGTTCTGGGAATGCATACACAGATTTTAGTGTGAATAGAGGGGAGGATGCTAAATATTTACATATTCTTAATGAGGCCACAGTCAAATATCCCAATATGCAAATGCACTAAAACTAATAATGCAGTTACTGAGTTTTCAAAAAAGCATTGATTGGCTTAAACGGCATAACGGAATAATCGTAGAATTACGCATAGTCAAATTGTCAAATGTACAGAACTTTTTCATACCATAGCATTTATAATTAATTAATTACAAACAAATCATTCTTATAATAATTTTATAAATAATTTTTAATACACGATTTTTGCTTCAAACTATTGAGCACCATATTTGCTAGTGTTAAAGAGGGGCCCTATAAAATTAATTGCCTACGTAAAATGCTGCAGAGGCATAAAATTTTGTTTGGTAAAAATTTCGCCTACGCAAGAGCGGATTAATAGAATAAATTAAAATTGAAGAATGTGAAAATGTTTTAATGAGTCAATGTAAAGGTTATTTTAAAAATTCGTACAACGGATATTTGCTTGAACAAAATCCTTTATAGCACACAGAAAAAAATTAAATTTTGTACTTGTTTTATATCTATTCTATGAACATGTATATTTGACATTCTGGAAAAGGTTTAATGTCACTAATAATAATAATCTTAGCTCTTCGTTTCAATAGCAAATAAAAATTCCTTACACGCGTAGAAATTGTTATGCAGACGTGAATCACCAATTTAATCAAAAGAATTATACTTTTACGACATATTGTTGATTTTCAATGGATAAATACCAGCAAATTCTCTCAGCACAGACTCATTCCTCTGGAAGCATTCACAACTTTATTGGACATTTTCCCGAAAAGCAAATTTAAAATTCAAGGAATCAACATGAAAATTGCACTTGCTGTGGTATCCCTCATGGGAATTCTGTTCGGTTTTGCGTTGGTAAATTTATATTTTAATACAAAATGTTTTCTCCGGCTGTAAAATATTGAAAATTAGAATAAAAGTTTATCAAGCTTATTATTTACAGTTTTATAGTTGAAATTTATAATTATTTTGTCTAACTTGTGAAAATCGATTACAGGCAGCACCACAACCTCTGGAAGCGACGGGGTCCGCAAATGCCGCCGGTGGTATTGCAGGTAATGAATAATTTACATTTAAAATAATAACGAATTGAGTAATTTAGGGATTTATAAATATTAAGACTAATTTAAAAATTCAGAATAATAATTTATAAACAAATCTCTAAAGAAATTATACGAACTTCTCAGGTGTACTTAATCCGGTCGTGTCTGTCGTGGGAAATGCGGCCAGCGATCCGATTAACCTTGTATCAAACATTATTAACAGCGTGTTGAATCTTGTTGGCCTTGGGAACAAGTATTCCGCCCTTACCAATTTACGACCCGATCAGTTTTCTGGTAAGTGAGAATACAATTATTTTTACTGACAATATTTTAACGATTTTTTAAGAAATAATTTGTAATTTGTTCAACTAGCTGTGTATCTTTATTGAGTTATTTTTAAGCTTGTTTTGTTTTTTACAGTCGTGAACGGCAAAGGCGACGTATTTTCAATTCTTCAGGTAAATAACACCCTGGTACTAGCACCCCAAGCTGCCGCTCTTGCTTCTCAACAGGCCAAAATTAATTCGGGCAATACTGCCAATATTCAGGCCGGGGCTACCGTCAACGCCGGTTAAATTAGGAATCAATGAACCAAATTTAAAATGTTCTATCCATAACATCTTAATAAATACGCATTTTATGTGTACGATAACAGAGCTACTAATTATTTCTGATGGTTTCATATTATACAACTATATGTACAGTTCATACTCTTTAGTTGGAGCTAGTACAATTCCACGAAAATTCTGCATAAAAATACATATTTTACATACAAAACCCTGAAGCCCAAATAACTCCCAAACGGTTTGAGCAACGCTAAAACGGTTCACTTCTAAATGAAGTCTCACAAATTAATAATTTATTCCCTGTTAAGGCACATGCATAAGCATGGCAGGTGCAAACGTTTGTATATTTTACACTATGGTATTTATATGTTCACACACGGCTGATCCAAACGTTTTCATTATTTGTCTATTATATATATGTAGTTGAGCTCGTTAGGCCCAAACTTTTTTTAGGCCTCCTCCGTAGGAAGGGGGACTATTGAATCGTTCATGTCCGTCGGTCCGTAAACACGATATCTCTCGAAGGAATTATTGCACAATTATAAAATTTGTCAGACTTGTAGACAAGGTGTCAAGTATGATGCCTATTGAAATCCGGGGTCGTCAGGTCAACGAAACAAAAGTTATATGAGTTTGAAATTTTGAAAATTTCTGCATTATACTTGGCTATAAAGTATATCCGTGACTCCGGGGATACATTCAAAAATTACACAAGTTACAAAATACATTTTCAATGTGCAAATTCAAAACAATTTAAACAAGCCCTTAAAATACATACAAAATGCACCTTGAAAGCAAAACTTTAGATTTGCGTTTGCTGTTCGTTAAATATCAGTAAAATTACTGCAAGGACGGGCAAATGCAGAATTTCATGCTGCGAAAAAACTCAATGATAAATTGGTCGATGCTCTTAAAAATACATTTTATCATGTTTAGATGGATGAAAACAAACACTTAGGATACTAACCTCCAGCTATAAACGAAAAACACCCCGGATGAAATTTCAAGTCGCGTAAACATACCCACTCTAATACAAGATTCCGTTTCCAAGTATAGTATCCAAGCTTAACAGAAAGCAACAACAGTACTTTGCTCATTTTATAAGAAATTACTTAATAGATCACAAAGGTATATTTGAAGTGCATCGTGGAGGAGCAAGTTAGACGTTTTAACATATGTGACACGTTTTAACATGTAATCACACATCAACCAAAACTGTTTTAATACGTTTAATTTTTTGCAGGTACAGGGAAGTCATCAATCACGCAATTTGTGATTCGGCAATCGTTATCTCGCCCAGGTTCAAGACAATTATCACCGATTATGCTTACGGAGAAAAGTGCTTGACATTAACGAGGGACCACGCTTCACACTGAACTCGCTTTGCCACTTCGTCAGCAGCGAATTCGTGGTCGGTTGTATCGCTTAAATCGAAATACATTTTTTTGATTTGATTTGTTTTTTATTTAGTTTAGATTGTCAGGTTATACATCGAAATAAATCAATGATTTTCAATAACGGACAATAATTACACTAAATAAAAAATAACATTTTAGATTTACATATGTTCATTATATAGTTAGGTTATTTTACAGTTACATTCTACGCTCAACTTAATAACGTTTTTTGGTTGTAATTGAAGAAGTAAGTCCATTTCAAATTACGTGTACACTCATGCAAACAATAACACACATTTACTACATTCTCATTGCATGTATAACAATACTGTCAATTTTCAATCACGTTTTTACTTTCAAGATTAGCATGGTGTCTGCTCCGGTTACGACCAACGGTTACGAGAAATATTTTGTCGTGATGTAATAGTTGCTGGTCTTTATGTCAGTTTTACTGGCGACCAATGTAGTTAGCCCTGATTCGGAAATACAAGTTATGTGTTGTATTTGTGATAAATAATATGTAAAATAACACCTTTCAGTGCAGGGCGTACGTTCGCGTGTGCACAAACTATCCAAATGGATGGACCGCAGCAATTTACGCAGTCACTACCCATATAGGGATGAAAATGTGCACGGTTCCAGGCTGGTGTATGTCGGTCACTGATTATCTCTTTAATGCTCATGGAACTAACCTTCGTGGACGTAAATTGGCGAGACAAACACAAAAACATTTACACCGAAGTATAGTTTGCTAAGCATGATTCAATAAACTGGATATTTTACGATAACATTTGGATTTGTATTTGGAATGTAAACATTTGTAACTACATGACTAAAATACTATTTCTTGTTCAATTTCAGGTGACGAACCTTTGAGTTGGCTGATGCTATTGCTGCAGCTCAGCGCTGATGGAGTCACCGTTGACAACCGTTTATCGACCAAACCTCGACTCACCTATAGCTGATTGAATTTAATCCCACAAATTAATGAAATTACCTATTTGTAATGAATGTGTATAATGTAGCTTCAACTTAAGGTTCAATATAACGTTAGGTAAGTAATTTGTTACCCTGACTCTTGCTATAAGAGATCGACAATACGAGAACTCTCATATGTGTTATTGCTTTTTAAGAGTACGGAGATCCTGTAAATTAATACAGATTACAGAAATAATTTTAATCATTGTCAAAATGTAATATTTCTTCAATAAAAATAACATTTTAAAATGGAATATTACATGTATTCTATATTATGTTTCTGATTATATTCACATATAACCATATATATTGACTATGCATACATATATAACGACTATGTTAACACAGGTAATCTGCACTATAGCTCAAAACGTTTTAATTTTGCACTGTACAGTGAGGCGCATGCATGAGCAATATGAGCATTGCTGCTCTAACCGTTTATGTTGTATATTGTACAGTATACATATGCTTGGGAGACATTGTGATATATAGCCGTGGTTAATTCCACTGTCAACGACAGTGGTACGGCTGGCGCAACGCTGAAGAGCGCACGTCTAGAATGCAGTGTTGTCAGTTGTAGTCTAGCCTGCCGCAGTTTAACTTTTTATCCTCTCCAAGCAGTATATATGTACTTACAGACATGAGTTAATTAGATGTTTATGTATAATCTACTGTGCTTTAAATTATAAAGGAAAATTTGTACATACATCTTACCATAATAATATCTATCGACGGTTAAACAAGCAATTTTCTAATGGCTATCTAATTTTCTTAACATTTATTTTGTTAAACCAAATTCAAAATAAAATAAAATAAAATCCACCAAAGTTACAACACTAGTTGCATGTAGCATGGGGCTTTGACTAATGATGACTCAAAGTTAGATACTGCATATCGTCAGACAAACTAGAAAAGGAGCTTATATGATTTTCGGTCAATATGAAAAGAGGACATGTCGTGATTCGAAATTTCCTAGTAAAAAAGGGGCTTATATTTTCCTATGCTCTGGAGCCACCAGCTCCGTAAACACCATTATTTAATATAAGCCCCTTATCGAATTAGTGATTTTATATAAGCTCCTTTTCATATTGTGTCAAAATCATATAAGCTCCTTTTCTCGTTAGTCCGACGATATATTGTTTGAAACATAAGCCACGGAAGGGGCCTCTCTCGACGACCCTTAGGGGTCGCGTGCAGATTTTTTCAACCTGAAATTACAAAATACATAATTTCAAACATTTTTTCATTTAACACCGAGTTGTCTGTTTTACCGAAACCACGCGTGTGAGTATCATGGATTTGTAGCTCTTAGGGTAATAAACTATCTCTGCTATACCAGCGCCAACAACGACAATAGTAGCCGTATAACAGCAAATAAAAAATTGCTTACACGTGTAGAAGTTTCTATGATAACGTGATTATTTAATCACCTTGTATTCAAAGGCATCATACTTTTACGACATATTGTCGTTTTTGAGGGGATAAATACCAGTAAAATCTCTCAACGCGGAGTCAGTCCTGTGGAAGTAGGGTTTCATTGAATATTTCCCAGAAAAATATTTGAAATTCAAAGAATCAACATGAAAATGGCACTCGCTTTAGTGTCCCTAATAGGACTTCTGTTCGGCTTTGCGTTGGTAAATTTTTATTTTAATACAAAATATTTTCTCCGTTTGTACATTAAGACATGCCGTTTCGACGTCGACATATAAGTAGTTATATGAGGTTCGAATTTTTAATTTATTGTGCATATTCTTGTAAATTAAAGGCAGCACCACAACCTGTGGGTCTCAATGCTCAGGTGTCCGCAAATGCCGATGGTATTGCAAGTAATGAACATACATTTAAAATAATAACGGATTAAGTATTTTAAGTATTTATCAATATTAAGACTAATTAAAGAATGTAGAATAATAATTTACAAACAAAATCTCTAAAAAAATTATACGAACCCTTCAGATGTACTTAATCCGGTCGTGTCGGTTGTGGGAAATGCGGCAACCGACCCGCTTAAACTTGTATCAAACATTATTAACAGCGTGCTGAACCTAGTTGGCCTTGGGAACAGATACTCCGCCCTTACCAATTTACGACCCGATCAGTTTTCTGGTGAGTGGGAATATTATATATTTTTACGGATTATTTTTTAAACGCTTTCAGTGCAATACTTTGTAGGTAGTTTTTCCACCTGGTAATTAAAAAATTGGGAATAAAATTACATGCAGGAGTTTTGACATATAATTTTCTCATATAAAACATATTCACGGAATGGAGTAAGTAATTCTTTAAATTATTTTTTTGTTGCAGTCGTCAACGGGGATGGCCAGGTTTTTTCAATTGTCAAGATAAATGACACCATCGCACTAGCACCGCAAGATCTCGCGCTTGCGTCTCATCAGGCCAGAATTAATACTAACAATCGTGCTAAGATTCAGGTCGGGGCTTCGGTCAACGCTGGGTAAATTGAGAATCGACGAACGAAATTAAACATGTTCTATCCATGACATCTTAATAAATAAGAGAATTATTCGGCAATTTTTGTGTACGATAACAGAGATACTAATTATTTAAGTTTCATATAAACAATTACATACAACGCATACTTATTAATTAAGTCATTACGCATGCAAAAGTCAAAACGCATTGCGCACACAAAGTACATTGATTATATTCTAAATTTGGTATTAAGCAAACAATTTGCGTATGAAATTCGCCGTCCATAAATGTACTTCTGCAAAACAAAAAATAACCCTGCACCGCTAAAACGAGCATTACAATTTGACAACGCATGTTCATTCGAAAAATAATAATAAAAAGAACAATTTGTACACTTAATATGTATATTATTGAAGATAAAAGTGACTCATTATATCATCATCAATTGTAGTAATTTGTGCACACAAGAAATCATAAAATTCAACAGCTCAAAGGTCATTTCCTGTTATTTCTCGTTACCATGAATTCGCTTTAAGTTATACCAATAAGCATTCGGGGCAAAGATCATAGAATTAAAATTTTTTATTTAGCCACTCTTACTAAACAATGGGTATATTGTATGATTACCAGGGCTTCTAAGAGAATTGTTAATAAACGTAAAAGCTAAATTCCACTCGATTAATGAATTTTAAAATCGGATAATTTTAACAATATTTTTACGACATATCTCTGAAATTTTAGCAAGGCATTTACTCTGCTTGGTTAACTTATTGATTATGTAAATCGGAAATGTGATCAATAAACCATAGTTTCAATAGTTTTTTCTATTTCTTGATTAATAATTGAAATTGCTCTTTATTATAACCAAGGAATTTTTTTCATTTCTAAAGTCGATTATACAATTTTTAAATGTCCAAAACAATAATTGACGGAATTTATATCAGCATGATAGTTACACGTGGAAACAATGGACCCTGAAAACTGAATTAATCATTAACCATCAAAATATTTGCGAACCTCATGTCAATAACTATTTTATGGCGGAAACGGACTATAATTAAATTTTAAAAGTATTTTTAAAACCACACAAGCGACTATGAAACAATAAGACAAATGCCGTAATATTTATTATCGAAATTAAAAATCATCCTTAAAATCCCCTAGGAGATCCAGTAGAATTTTCAGTCTGTAACTAGCGTCAAGACAACATGAAGTTCTTAGCCATTTTGTTCAGCTTAGCAATTTTCTCCAGTTCCGTTTTGGTAAATTCTTTAGCTACTGTTGCATAAAATCTTAAATTTTACTTAAATTAACAGCAATAAATAATCATAAAAAAACATTCATCTATCTTTTATTTTGTTTATTATTAAATTCCATTTTAATTCTCATAAAATTCAATTTTAAATGTTTAACTAAACGATTTTTATTGCCGCTAATTTAATAGAAATTTTAATTGAATTTTTTTTGAAATTTTAAAGGGACTTCCGCAACAATTTGTTGCTGGTTCCGCTGCAGTTCAAGGAGGAGGAGGACAAAGCGGAGGTAGGATTATTTTCTATTTTAGGCATTTATATCCTATGTAGAAAATAATGTATTTTCTTGTTCCAAATTAATTTTCTCCGAGTATAAAATAATGAATTTTAAATTTTAGGCGGCAGTGGTGGTCTTCTTACAGGAATTTTGGGCGGTGCAGATGGTATCGGTGGAGTTGTTACCTCTCTCCTGAACCTCGTCACGAGTCTTTTGGGCTCTCGGAGTCTTGCAAGTAAATAAATTTTACCGAATTGATTTTTACAATTTAATATTTATTTTTTTATTTACATTTGATTTTAAAATTAGCTTGTTTATTTCCAAAAATTAAAACTTAAATAGCAATAATTTTAAAACCAAATAAATCACCAATATTATTTTATTAAAAACCTTTAGAAAATCATTTCACGATTTGTTAATTTATTTAAATTTGGAAATAATGTAGACCTGGATGACGCCTCCGGTGCCTCCGTAGTGGCATCTACCGCAGCGCCACAATAAACCCTAAGAAATTCAAATATTTCACATTCTCTGCTTGGTCTTAAAAATTGGTTTCGAACTCTACCGACTCATTTCCGTCTAAATTTCTCTTCAAAAAATGTTAAATTAAATAATTGCTTGACAAAATTTAAATAAAATTATTATAAATCCAACCAAATCAAGATTCCAATGTGGTCTTCAAAATTGTTTTCTCTACTAAATAATGCCAATTTGAATTGTTAATTGCTCAACTCGCAAAATTTCTTCATAACATACATTACATATTACGGAACTTTTAAAAAAATTTTGGCATTTGAAATTTGGGAATATAATTGCAAGAATAACACCCATAAAATAAATACGAAAAATCATTATAAATAAATCAATGCCCATGTCTTTTTTCGTCTATTTCTCATTGAGTTCATAACTAAAAATTGGTTTCCATAAAAGCATTCAGGACATGAATAATAATCTTTTGCTCGCATTTCTTTTTCCCTTCCTTTTGCTCTAATAAAAATTATATAATAAAAGCAACTATTATTTAAAAAATTCAAGACACACTTATTTGCATTCCTTACAACAATTGAACAATTGCATTCCTGAAAACGAGCAAGAAAGATTGATGAATATTTTTCCATATGATTACACATGAAATAATGGTTCCTAAAAATGTAATAATTAAATTTTTCCTATCAAAATAATCCCGAACTGCATACTCATAAAAGTTTTGTTTTTTACGACAGAACTTCCTCTTTTACAATACATATGACTGGCGTTGTAAAAGCCGCAAGGGCAATTGCTAAACAATGGAATTCCATAATATTTATTATCGAAATTAAAAACCATATTTAAAGTTTCATGTACACAGAAATCGGACAACAATTTGTATTTGGTAACCATCGTCAGAACATTATGAAGCTCTTTGCAATTTTGCTCTGTATAGCTATTTTGGTAAAGGCTCATGCTGTTATTTTGATAAATTCTACAATTTTATTTTAAAAAATTTTAAAGCATTAACATCATTAAAACATTTTGAACTTTTTTCCGGATAATTTTTTTTGTTTATGTTTATCATTTCTTGTGGTTAATTTAATTCAGCTTTTAATTACAAAAATTTAGGGGCTTACGCAACAATACGTTGTTGCTTCTGATGCCGAAGGTGAACCTCGCAAGGAACCTCGCAAGGAACATCGCAAGAAACAAGGCCTTCTCGGTCTCGGTGGCTTATTGGATGGACTGTTAGGTCCGAGCTCGGGCAAGCTCCACCAAAAGATGCCACAACCACCAAAAAAGCCTCCACCTGCAAGCACCGGAGAACAAAGAACTGAATAAAGAGTGGAGACATCATCAGCAAAAAAAACCTCAATGAAAACTTATTACATGTTGTATTTTAATAACTTTTACTGAAATTTGATGACAAAGATGCCGACTACCTGCACACTTAGAAGGAATGATGAATTAGTTTAGTAAAATGTATATTATAGCTTTAGGAAATACAGTTGTCAGAGATCAAGTCTCAAGATTTCCTTAACATTTTCTAACATGTGAGAAATAATAAATAGATTTAAAGAAAATCCTGCAATGTGAAAAGGCAAATGCCACTTTATTTCTCATAATGACTAAGATTAGAAAAATCAGTTTACAGAAAAGTATTCAAAATTTTATTAATCCTTGAGCTTTGGATGTTATTTGAATATCGATTACTCTATTTATAATGAAAATAAATGGATGTCAAAATTTGTTGTAAGCGTTGATATTTTTATGCGATGTAATGCAAATTACCAGATATCTCCTCTATTATAAAACCGGTGTGACGTCCGTCCGTCCGTCGGTCACGCTTTCACGTTCACCATTCCTTTACGG
>JAQGAK010001091.1:0-40864 GCA_034696945.1 Lipothrix lubbocki
AAGTTACGGATGCCATCACCAAAGTTATGGAGGAAATGACCAATACGACAACCCTTAAGTATCGTCAGGTGAGATTTCAATAATTTTAATGTGTTCCTGATTTGATTGTGACAACAGTAATTTAATATTAATAAATTAACTAGGAATAGTGAGTAAATTATTAAATTTGTAATAGTTGTGAGTCTGGCCTAATAGGTATAAATAATATTTACTTGTATTTAGATTGGCCAGTCAAAAATTCCGAAGAGCATCCTCCTCTTCGTCAGTTCAATAGCTCGAACCAACCTGGAGTTGGAAATAGTCACCAGAGGAGGAAATCTCGTCTCCGTTCCAACCGAGCCCCAACCTTCGACATCGGCATCTGTTGGAATTTCACCAACTGCTGTGTCTAGGCGATCCTGCATAGGTACGCAAATATATTTAACTTTATGTAATTATTTCAAAAAATTCTTTACTGTCTGTATTAGTAGATTTTAAATCAATTTATTTAATCGTAAATCATTATTTTTGTCAATAATTCGGTTATTGTTGTTGCACTTGCAGTTCCACTTCTTCATGTCTTGGGTTATCATTACAAAATCCTATCAACCGAGCCGTGTTCACCGAAAATATGGGAGAGGATATTAGGAATTCGATTTTTACCCGATTCATCTCTTATGCCAATTGATAGAGAAGTTCCGATGTTATTAAGAGATCCCTGCACCACTCTGTTACACTTGTTAATGCAATTGCCAATGCACGTGGATCTGGGTAAAGGAACTTTTTTGTTGCATGCTTAGTAAAAACACTAATCATGGAAATATTACATCAGTAATGAATATTTACAAAATTATAATTTGACAATTTTTGGTTGTTTATGGTTGATCTACGAAATCCTATGCACCAATGTGTTGTTAATTAATTGAATTAATTGTAATAATTATATTTTTATTTATTTAAAGCTTATTTCACGGAAATGGTGCAAGCGATCTACAACTTAGTTTACGTACAAATCCTTTGTGGCCTTTCTTGTCGATTCACGGAACGGGAGCGGGAATATTGGAAGACCAAGACATCCACTCTGTCCAGAAATACGCCTGGAGATTTTAACGAGCTCAGTGTTCTCTTCGGCCACATCATCCGCTACTTGGAGTCATCGCCGTTGTACATGCCAGATTCCGATTTTGGTGACCGGGACTACGAGACAAAGTTGAAAGATAAGAAAGAGATTGGGTACACAGACATAGAATTAGATCGTCAGATTCAATCTCTGCTACTTCCATTTCTACGAGTAGCTGCACTTCTTCGACATCAAATTTACGAGCAAGAGCTTCCATTTATTACTACCAAAGCGGAGGAATTCGGTTTCCTGGCCAGATTTCTTGGTCTGGGAGGTCAAGACGTCCGAAATTATACTTCCATTGATACCTTTGCGAGTGAGGAGAGTCTCCTGGACATTTTTAAAGCTCACAGATTCCTCCGTTGGATCTCCCCAACCCCGTTGACAGCCATCTGGACATGGTGCGAAGATCTAATCAGCTTCATCATGAGAGCTCGCGTTTCCGCCTTGTACCTTATCGAAACTCAACATATCTTGTGGGACAAACCTAGACTGTTGCAGTTGCCTGAATCGTATGAAGCCATATTCCAGTATTACCACCGGAGACCTTGCGCGACTTGTGGACAAGTACCCAAGGACCCGAATGTCTGCCTGATCTGTGGAACATTGGTCTGTATGAGGGACATGTGTTGCAAACAGCAGAGCAGTAACATCTACGAAGCCGTTCAACATTCTATTGACTGTGGGGCTGGAACTGCAATTTACCTAAGCACTAACTTGTCCACAGTTGTGGTTCTTCGGGGTAGACGAGCTTGTCTTTGGGGGTCAGTCTATTTAGATAGCTATGGAGAAGAAGATCGGGATCTCAAGTAGGTTTAATACTAATACATCAACTGTTTTTATATTTTTGTACTAAATGGTTACGAGGTTGGGCATGGTTAATTATTGTAATAATTGGAATTCGTTTGATTCAATTTTGTAGACGTGGAAGGCCATTATTTTTAAATAAGGAACGCTACGCTTTATTGGAACATGAGTGGACCAGTCATCGGTTCGACCACACGTCTCGCAAATGGATCTGGCATCGAGATACATTGTAGAAGAACTAGATCGTGTCTTGAAATATTACATGAGTAAAGTTATCCTTATAAGTAAGTTAAGGACAATCAATATAACGTTAATCTGTTCGACGTACCTTACCCGCAAACTCGTGATTGTGGAACTATTAGACCTGTTTAAATAATACTAATTTTATTTAGAGGAATTTATCCATTAAGTATATACAGTACGTTTTAATAATTACATTATTTTTAAATGTAATAGTTATCGATCATGCGTTTTCTACATCGGCATATTAATGAATATGTAGATAACACCTCTCCTTTGCTTCAAGTGTTTTAATAACAAACACTTCCAAGAAATAATTACCTTGTTGCCGTTATGTTGACTCGAAAATATAATAATTACATTACTTTCGTTAACTCCTTTTATTATTATTGGAGAAGTTAAAGAACTCATCATACTTACGTATTAATAATTACTAAAAAATATTAATAAAAACAGTTTGTATAAAGTAAACGGTACTAATAATTAATAATACTTTTTTGGTACAATATAATATTGATTTTTAATCGTGAATATTGTTAAAATGCAGTTGTTGTAGTTCATTGAAAATCATGGTGTTTCAGTAATTTTAAGACTGTGTGCATGAGTGCATGTGTAACGAAGTAATTAATCGTAAGATCAAATGCATCTCTCCACTACCTCCCTATTATTAATAATAATATATTAATATTGGTTTATATTTCATATTTGCTACGTTTCTAAATGCGTAGGTATTAGTAAAATAAAAATGTATTTATGTACCCATAAGCTTCATGCACACAATTTAAAAAACCTTGTTTTATTCATTGTAACACTGATTTTCAGAAATAATCATTAATCATTGTTATTAATATTAATATATTTTTAATTAAGTTCTATGCTACTCTGATTAGCAATCGCTTATCACGAGATAAATGATTAAAAGTGAATATTGTTACACCACACTACCAACGATACGTAATGCGTTTATTATTTATCATAAACACTTTCTCCAATCCATTTTCTCTACCGTTGTGCTTTGTATGCTAATGCTATACCATATTTTCCGCTATCTTTACTAGAAAAAATTCATTTAGCCCCAACCTCGGATTTTACATTTTTTCTATCTAACAGACAGCTTCTCTGGACAAACTTTTTACTTTTAGTATGTATTCAACATGTGTTTTTTTAAATGGAGATAATAATTTTTGTGATCCTTTCTAGGATAATTAGAGAATTCTGGATCTTCTTTAGGGTAAAATGTAAAAATAATGAATAGTTGTGGACTTGTGGACATTCCTATTAATTATTAATCATTTTTATTTTTCTATATGCAATAATGAATTAATTGTTTTGAATTTATGTTCACGGTTGAAAATTATATTAAAGGCAAAGTAACCTAAAGTATAATAAAGGAAAGTTACGAAATAAAATATTCAAAATACAAAATTAATATGAGTTTGGGGAGAAAAATCTTTTTAATGTTGAAGTTGCCATGTACAGAATAATAATAAGGGTGCGATAAGGCTGCGAAATCGCAACAAAAGCGATAATAATAGAGTAAATTCCCAGCTGGGTAAATTGCTATATTGGATATTTTGAACATCTTAAAACCGAGAAAATCAAATTTGAAAACGCAAAATGTGGGGGAAATGGTATAAAAAAACACAGAAACCCGTAAAAATATTCCGCGGAATCAAGCAAAATTTGAAGTACATATATGTGGTTGGAATTGGAAATTTGTTGCACCAAAACGTCATAAATTTAAACCAGAAATTTCTTTTAACTCGACCAGTTCTCACATCATTTTCATTTACTTTTCTAACCCTGAGCGGGCAGCTACTGCAAAAAATGGGAAAAAGCAAGAATAGACTCGGTATAAAAACTATGAAATTGTCGAGATAACAATCCCAATAATAGCCAAAATAGAGAAAAATAAAAATTGCACATCTGCACGTTTTTCATAAGAATTGTATAAAAAACCACGAATCACGATGAAAAGGCAGGGGAAATTTAACGCAAAAATTTGACTATCCTTTTTGCGTAATTTGGAGGTAAGAAAACGTAAAATGGCCCCGGCCCTACACTTTTGCATGGGAATTCTAGTCAGTTGGGCGAAAAGGGGTTTGGACGACAATTGGAAATGGGTGCATGGAAGCGCAGGAAGCGCGCTGCGCTGAAATACACTTTTTTTAAAAATTTCCAACATTATTATTTATAAAATAATTTAAGTATTAAGAAATGGCATTAAATATGTTATTAAAGAATGTTAAAAAATAGCCCAACGTTTTATAAGAATTTTAGGCTTTAGACCTTCGGATTGATTTAATAATTTCGTCACGTAATCATTGTATGGCCCCTTATAGAGCATGTATAAGTCATTCAGCAGTGGCTGTACGGCTGAAAAAAAACTTTTTCGGCATTTGACTCACATGCACGCATACCTTTATTTTACAGTGCACGTTGTTGTGCCCATAGTGCAAGGAGATGTGAGCTCGAAAAGGAGCTAAAAATCTGGCTTATACATACATTTAGTATTGTACATTAGCACCAAATACCATTTCTTTTTATACACTTTATTACACTGCAACTGCAGCAGAGAGGCCTATATGTTAAAAGGATGGGGACAAAATTTTAGCACTAATAAACACTCGACCAGGCAGGCAGGGGCCCAGAGAGTTCGACAATGCAATTTATTCATGTGCTGGCTGGCTCTGGCTGCTGCGGCTCAATAATTTTCTCCTCAAAAATAAAAAATATATTTATTTGAATCCACAATTATTATTTATTATTATTCTCCTATACTTTTTCATCACAATAAAGAGTCACGACAAATAAAAATTTTAATGCAGCCAAATTAATTAATTTAATCCTACCGGAAGTGTTTATATAGTGTTTTAATCCTATAATAATTATTAAGGATGTTTTGTACCATTTTGTAAATTGTGTGTGTAAAATGTTCGTTTTTACTTGTAGAATTAGAAATTAAATTTCTATTATATAGAATTTAATGGAATGAGCTTAGTTTAAAATTACAAGTAGGAGACGGGAGGAATAATTAGGAAATATAGTGCAGTCTTTTTAGCAATTGTCAATCAAGTTCGGTGCAATGCCATTTTTTCATCATCAGTTCTATCATCTTCATCGTCTATTATTATTACAAGTCACGAATAATACGAAGTTGGCTGGATTATTTCCTTGCGCGATTTCTCCACCGGAATTTAATTATCGGATGTGCAAAATATAGCTCGGGCTGAACGGCAATATTTAATTAGAAGGTATGCTTTTATATTTATTTATTTTATGCAATTTTCATTTATTTATAAAAGTACACAAACAAATTACTTATTTCTACCTTCTTTTAAATATTGAAATAGAGGGTGAACAAAATTAATTATTAATAATAAAATTCAGTTTGTCAGGTCGTCGGGTGGAAATTGTTTAATAATATTAATTATTTTTGTATCACAGCACAAAGAATCGGCGTATATTTTATTAATCAATTAAATTATTAATAAAATGTAATATAATAAATTGAAATTATTTGGTCTGGGTAGAATTTTGAAATCCTCTCGAAGAATCTTTATATGGTCAACGTCATCAGGGTCCAGGATCAGAAATCAGAACCTTTAGATCTCCTATATAATAAAAGAGGTTAAATTTCGAGAACTATCTCGGCTCGTGAAACATGTTCCCACGTTATACTTTTAGTATATAATTATTATTAATCGAGCTGTATTTTTATAGTGATGATGGATATGGACTTTAGTTAGTATTTAGCTCTATATAGGAACTCAATTCATCGAAACTTTTCCAATCCTGTGGGGTCTCCTTGTTAGTTGTTATATAGTGTTGTTATCTTTTATGTAATTATTTTCTTCCTCAGCTTTATCAATTGATTTATACTTTTGTTGTTGTTTGTTCTGTAGGTTAAATTTAGACTTCTGTTTGGATTTGCTAGAGACCTCGCTGTGTATACAGATAGTTCAGCTCTGTCAAACACATCAGTTGTTCGGGAAAGGACTTTTATGTAATTTAATATTAATGAGTGGAAGATTGTGGGAATAGGAATAGTTCCAGTGTTTTCTCAAACAACGTTCTGTAAATATTATATAATTAAAAATGCTGATAATAGTGAATTATTATTGTTGTACATGTGGGTGTATTTACTAGTAGTTCACTAGTTAGCAGTTCGAATTGTTTTCCAATTCCAACCGCAATTATCAATTATATTTAAAATAGTTTAATTATTTATGTTAAAAAAGTTTAATGTTGCATATTTAATACATTTTATTTTTATTTAAAATATTTTTAGTGGGTTTTTATTATTTTTAATTTCGCAGAGTAGCCATGGACGTTGAAGTCCTGATGAAAAAAGGGCAGCGCGGAGCTGCCGCTTATCTTCAAGAATGTTGCAAATCTTCCAGTCTGGAGAATTTAAATAAGTTTCTGGATTATTTATTGGACCCTTACAAAAGTATAGAAGACTGTGATACGATTGATTGGCTACGCTGGTTAATGGCTGGAGGACGTACGCCGGACGAATTCTCATCCTCTGGTAAGAAATTGCATTGTTGGTGTCGGAACCACTTTCAATGTATTTATTGTTAAGGATTTTTAAATTAATGCTAATTATTACATTTTATTACAATAAATAAAGAACTTGTTCAGGTTTGTTGTGCTATCAAACATTTTTAAATTTGGTTTGTACAGTCAGGCTATATGACAATGCAACAACATGCGGCCTGGTGTGGACAGGGAACTTCGTGGCGTACAGGTGTCGAACCTGCGAGATTTCACCCTGCATGTCCCTCTGCTCGGATTGTTTCCAGCGAGGAAACCATACGGGTCATGATTTTAACATGTTTCGAAGTCCAGCTGGAGGGGCTTGTGATTGTGGAGACACGAATGTTATGAAAGAAGATGGGTTCTGCTATCTTCACGGCAGTCAAGCCTCGCAAGCCAACAGACCCTCAGATCTCTCACTCCTACGGGATCTCCTCTGTGTGGCGAATGCAATGATGCCCAGACTCTTCCTTCGACTCATTCAGCACATGAGGAAGAACAGCGGGGATCTGGACCAATTCCTGTCTGGGATCACCAAAGCCGAAAAATTCATCACTATGCTGCATGAAATGAGTTCGATGGGCGCTGCCATGAGACAAGTGATGACGATGGCTCTAACGAACCCGCAGGTATATTTCCCAAGTTCTAAACGATTTTAATATGTAACAATTTTAATAATTTATATTTCTGATTTTACTGGGTCGAAATGTAATTGGCTAGAAATTGTTAACGAATTTCATGGTCGATCAAATTGACAAATCCGTTCAGTTTCAATAAAAATCTTTAACAAGTGAAAATACATTTTGCCCAATTAACTGGAGTATATTTTTATATCACAGACCTACAAGCGCCTTATTGAGGTGGACGAGGGAAACCGCACACCCGAATATTATAATTATATGCAAGAATGTCAAAGCCATTATGAGGCAGCAGTGTCATCATGCACGAATGTGGAACCGCCCGAGGAATACAAGGGTACTTTGTCTTATTCTATTATTTATTGTATTGTGTAACTATTAAATTAAATACAATTTTGTCCGGTTGATTTTTAAATATTTATTTCTATGTATTGCAGATATCCCTTCCCTACAAAAAACCCTGATACACAAAAGCTTTTTGGAAGAGTTGGTATTCTGGTCATCCCGATACGAGTTTCCACAGAAAGTGGTGTGCCTACTGTTAAACCTTCTTCCAGACGCGGATTACAAGGCAAGTGTTAGGGTTATGTATAGCATGAATCTACAATTCTTTGCACTGGTCTGACCTATTACTTTTTAGTTCCGTAATAGATGTCGCATTTTGCTTGTAATCTCAAAAATTAGTTTAATCAATAAAATCAAGGTTCTAACATTAATATTTATATTTGCAGGAATCCTTTACAAGGGCGTTTGTCCTTCACTACAGCAGAATTTCGCAGTTACTGATCGTGTCAAAAGATCCGGATACTCTGTCTAACCGGGTTGTACATGTGTCCGTACAGCTCTTCTCTAACGAAAGATTCGCTTTGCGGATGACTGAGCAGATGAGCCTCTTGCACGTGATGGTGATCAGTCTGAAGTGCATGATGGCAAAAATCACGAAGCCGAGTTTACTCAGCTCAACAAATGATCGATACGGCTATCGGGTGGTTGACTGTAATAATCCCGTAATGAAGAACCACTGTTACTGGCCTTTAGTTTCGGATTTAAATAATATCCTCTCACATCAATCAGTAGCGATCAAATTTTTAGAAGATGACGGACTGCTGGAAATGTGGTTTGGATTTTTGGCCATGTTTCAAGGTACATTTTGAACGTCTTGAACATTTTTGAATATATTTATTTAGGCGTTTTCAATGCTACCGGGGGTCGAGAATTGCAAAGAAATTATTTTAAATGATTAAAAATGGTTTTTTCAGGCATGAACTTAAATATCCGAGAATTGAATCAGCATGTGGAACTGGAGACAAATTCTTACTACGCTGCCTTTTCTGCCGAGCTTGAAGCAAGCGCATCACCTATGTGGACTTTGATTTCGCATATGAAAGATTCATCGACAGCCCATCTAACAAAAAATGTGCTTCGTCATTGTCGGTCGCAGCTGAATCGATGGTTGGAATCTGTGAATGTTGACGCTATCCAAAGTGACATGATGCAAGTCTCGTTCCACCTTCCTCTCCACCGATACTTCTCCATTTTCCTTTACCAAGGTGTTCGAAATCAAGGACTCTCGCTTGCTGAACTGCTGCCCCCGCCCAATGAATTAAGAGCACTTGTGTTTCATCCGTTAAGAGTACAATCGGGATTCTATGAAAGCATGAGTGGACTCTGGGCCTGGAACGGCCTTCAGATTAGGGGGCAGTCAATGATTTACATTCAGAACCATTTTTGTAATTCGATGGTAGATGCGGATTTGTTTCTTCTTCAAGTCGCGATGATGAATCTTCCCCATGGTGAATTCCTCAACATGGTATTGGAGAGGTATGTACAAGTATAAAGAACAAGTATAAAGACCGACACTACAAGATATAATTTACAAGTCTCGCAATATGCTTCTGTAACGTAACTATTTTTATTTTATTTGTTTACAAATCTAAACCATTTGTCGTAAATATTAGATTCCATGTTCTGGAGTCATTAAATATATCAGATTCCGGAACTAACCGCTTCCTGGAGCCAGACCAAAAGGTGCTCATGATAGATAATTTTCTAATATTTTTGGCAACTTTGGCCTCGGTCCGCACGTTGATTGGCATGGGTGAGACAGATGTTTTACAGTTGGAAATGATCACATTGCTCTGCAAGGGCGACAAAACTCGTAATGATTTGAAGGACTTAACACCAGAAAGAATCGGTAATAGTTCGCAATCCAAGGTGTTCAAGTTAGTTTTGTCAAAGGTAAATTTTATGGTTGAAATTCTAAGGCACTGAAATTAGATAAAGAATAAAATCTATGTGTTCGAGACAATTTTGTCTGAGGTATAATACGTATATAATGTTTTTAATTTTTTTTAACTATTTGTAAGTATTTTTATACTAAAAACATATTTTAAAGAAAAAAATAAAATATATTTTACTTCTCGTACGGTATTGCCGCAAGGTTGTACATGCCTTTTTAAACAAGTATTTGTGACTTTCCAGATTGCCGATTACCGAACTCCAGACGGTAACACGTTGGATGAAGTGTACGTGCCAAACCCGTACGTGTGGGAGAATCTGTACGACCCCATCTATACTCAACTTCGAGCTGTGTATAGAAGCGATTTCCAGAATTCATTAGATCGTTTCGCTGAATAGTAAGTCTGAATTTGTGACATTTTTCTAGCTTGCGTTAGTAGAATAATGATTTGAAATAAATAAAATCTTGGTTAAGAGCTGAAATGCTTAAAATAGTTATTGCCAATTTGATTAATTTATTAGTACCAAACAAACCGGGAAATTCAAGGAACCTGAAACTCTTTGGCCACCTTACAGAATTCCTCCTTTGGCAGCCGAACCATACACAGACCCTCGTCGCATTCTTTTATCCAGAGTCTTGCACGGAGTGCTCTTTGCTATATTTTATAAAGCCGTTCATACTGAACAACTCTATGATGTTCAGGTTGTCAATCTGGCTGTGTACCTCTTGGAAATGGCACTCAGTGTTTGTGACTCCAAGGATAATCAAGTACTCAAGCTTTTTGTATATTGTTTATGTTTATGCCTATACTTCAATAAATAAATTTACGGCGGCATTTGTCACAGAATCCTAAGTCCAGTTTGAAACTCTAGCGATTATGCTGAAATACATATAAATCACTGTAAAAGATCTTTTGTTCACACGAACATTGTATTGTATCATAATATTACAGATATAATAATAAAAAATTTAATAATGCATTTTAATTCCTGTTTCCAGGTGACCCGTCCCCACGAAGAGAATAATGCCAGAATAGACTCCAAATTTGCTACTTGGTACAGTTCCGATTGCCTGCTGGTAAATCTGCGCACGGAGGTTGACTCAGTCCCAGAAGGAATTGTGCCGCCTAGAGTGAATGAAACGCAGCAGCAGCTTCGAAATATTTTGGCTTCGTTCACATCCTCGGTCTCCATCCAAAGGGAAGAGTTAGTTGAGCAGAGTTATTCTGTAAGTGCACTTTAAAGATTGTCCAAACCATGAGAACACCATTCTGTTTACACCATTCAGAAATTTCCCTCTGTGTTAGTGTAGTGAATCTCTTTGAGTTGTAACTATATGTATAATTTTGACTTCTAATCTGTAGGTAGCGAATAAAACCGCCGTCAAATTAAAAGTGAATGACAGCATCATATCCTTACTGTTGAAACTCCACTCCAAATTATCCTCATGCCAAGATAGCTACGTTCCGTTCTGGGAGACGCCGGAAGCACGGAAATTAATTGAAGACACGAAAGCCGGAATAGACACGGGCCTTAAATTTAAAATAATAAGACTGACTGAAGAAGCACCGTCATCATCATTACGCTATTCATCCAGCGCTGCCGCTACTGGGACAATTCATCCCAGCGTGGAATTTTCTTATTCCGAGTTATATTGCCTTCTCCAACCCAACGCCGAAGATTCTGCCAGTAGTCGAATTGGGGATGGGCCGTTTTTTGTGGGGAAAATTTTGGACCAAATTGCTGCCAAAGATGATGCTTGTCGAGCGACGCTGATTTCCACTCGCGACAGACTTCGGAAAGTATCGGGGGCCGAGCTTCAGGCAAAGGAGAAGCAGGTCAATGAGGAAAAGCGTCGGAAAGTTTATGAAAAGATATTTGAACTACTGGCGCAGGCGGATTTTGCTGAAGAGCAAAAGTGCATGGACAATTTGGAGGAGGATGGTCAGGGCGAGTAGCGATGGTGACAAAGGCAACTGTAATGTAATGTAATCTGAAGGTCAAGCAGAGCTGACTTCATCACTTTCATCAGAGTATGAACGACCGAGGCTCCCTTGTATGAGTAGTCTCTTTTTGTCTTAGAATAATTGTATGATTTTTTGTATGAATCTGTGATAATATATCTTGTGATTAAATAGAGTATGCCTAGGAGTGAATATAAACACTCTTCTCCTGAGTAAAGCAAAATTTATCCACCACATTGTAATAATAATGTACTCGAATTTTTAATTTTAATACTACTTCTATTGATCAAATGAATTACCTATCATTTGAAGATAATTATCATTACCGAACAAATTTGTTGTGCAAAAATAAACCCCATTATTATCAAGTATTCTCACCTGAATCGTAAGCATAATTAGGTAGTCTTACCATGACCATTTGAACATTTCGGTAGTAGAGTCACCGTGTGGTGGGCATTGTTTATTGTTTCCGCCGTAACTTTCCATGACTGAGCTTTCCCATGACTTCGGACGCTTGGTGAGGCTGATAGTCAAGACTGTAGATTTTAGATGTTCTCCATATTTTTCGGTTACAGCTTAGATTCTGTTTTAATGCAAGTGTAAATAAATGTTTACTGGTGATTTATGAAATTTACTGGTGATTTATGAAATTTACTGGTGATTTACGAAATTTACTGGTGATTTATGAAATTTATTGGTGATTTACGAAATTTACAGGTAATTTATGAAATTTATTGGTGATCGATAAAATTTACTGGCAATTTATGAAATTTACTGGTAATTTATGAAATTTACTGGTAATTTATGAAATTTACTGGTAATTTTTTAATTTTACTGGTAATTTATGAAATTTACTGGTGATTTACGAAATATACTGGTAATTTATGAAATTTACTGGTGATTGATAAAATTTACTGGTAATTTATGAAATTTACTGGTACTACATTCAAATTCATCTGAAGCCATTTGTATGGCAGTAGTCAGTTTGTGGTATTTTTAATCTTATACATACAACTTTCTACCTTTAAACGATGTAATAAAATGTCAATTATTTCCAAATTATGTTGGATTTTAACTTAATATTATTTCTGTTTTTAATTTATAATTTTCACTTTTTAGCGGAAATAAAATTTATAAGCAAATAATATGTTATTAACTAAAACATGTAAACATTGTAAGGATAACTTTTAGCGAATGGTATAACGAAAGAATATGATAAAACAATATATAATAATTCATATAAAAAAGTATTTTGCAAAACGATAAACGAGTGCTCCCACTAGCTATATTTATAACATTTTCAATTTCAACATTGCAAACCAGCTAAAATGGAAAATGTCGGAGGCTGTATCGCTGCTTTTGCTTCTGCTGTTCGTGCTCTCCATCTAGAAGTTGGAGATCCTGCTCGTACACATTATTTTTTATTTTTGTTTCATTTTATTTAGTATTTCGACCATTTTATAATATCCACTACTAGATTGTTGATGTATTTAAACTACGATTCTTATGCCAAGCTTTGCAATTTTGCAACGTTTGTTCGTTTGATTAAAATTGAAAAATAAATTGAAAAATAAGGTTTTAGAAGTTAATGCCCGTTATTGTAGATATTCTTGACTTTCAAATTTAATTGGCGCGAATGCTGCCGTTGTTCGTTTCTAGAATTTCTAATTTCTATCTTTAGTGTACATAACCGCCGAGCCGACAGCTAAGTATTTTAAAAACATTTTTTTGAAGTTTTTCACTAACTGAATACACCCAACGTAGGTAATTATATATAATAAAATAATTAATAATTATTTTATATTAAATTATTTTTGCTTCACCTCAAAGGTTTGCCTACATAATATTAATTATACGATTTAAGAGTGTTGTGATTGAAATGTTTTTAGGAACTTCCTGGAAATAATAAAAGATAACATATCATGGAGAACGTCCGACCAACGGCATCGCTGGACCGCTTCCCGATAATCCCTGCTCCGGGGAAGGTCACTGTGTGTGAAGTTGCAGATTTATTGCGGACGATCAGCGCATCATCACCGGAAGCGACCCCAATAGATTTTTCTATTTACCTTAATTTCCCCGCTAGTTCCTACCACCACATCCTGGGAAGTAATTTAAAGCCTGTCGTCCCTATGAAAATCCCATCCATCCGAGTGGCGGATTCCGCGGACAATTTCATCGTCTCATCCCATGACAGCTGGATCAAAGGCCTTTGGAGCTCTTTCCTGGACGGAGGCTTGTCCGACGCCACGAAGTTCCTGAGTCATGAGGAGGACGTTCCCGGTCCAGTTAGAGCCGCCGTTTCGGGTTTAATTGGCTTTTGGAACTCCCTGCAGAACAGTCGGTGGCAGCTGGTTATAAGATTGTATCCGCATTATGGTGTACGAGATTTATTGATCTATTTACTCTATATGTAATTACGAAGGAATTAAATTTTTTGCAGTAATTTATTTGTAAACTAGTCGGATGAATATTTTAACTTGTTTTAAATCAATCATTTTTAGTAATTGGAATACGTGGTTACAATAAGTAAAGATTCAAGTTTATTACCGAGCTTTCGATTGCGGAACAGTAATTATATTCAGGGCTAAGAATGGAATTGTTTTAAATATTTTAGCTCGAGACTGATGATCTAATTGAAAGATACTCCCCGGTCAGAGGCTGGAAAACTGCTTGGGTCCGAGCGTTGAGATGGCATCCGACCTTTGGCAAACTCGCTGTAGCTCTGCATGATGACAGCATCAGGGTTTTCACTAACGGGACTGACGACGGCTTTCCATATCTTAACTGTCCGGAGCAGTCCAAAGTGGCGGATTTAGCCTGGAGGTATTTATTTATATTTAATGTTATTTAATGTTGCATTATTTTTTGTATTTTAAGTTATATTATTTTTTTGTATTTTAAGTTATATTATTTTTTTGTATTTTAAGTTATATTAATTTTTTGTATTTAATTTTGTATTTAAAATTGTATTTTTTTAAAATTTTGTGTGTACTTAATGTTGTATTTATTTTTGTATTTAGAAGCTTCCAAGGGAATATTTACCTCAATGTTTTTTTTGTATTTTAGACCTCACATGGATAAAGAATTGGCAGTTGGAGTGGAGAAAGGCGTCATTATCTGGAACCTGGATTCCTCCCTAAAGCCCACAGCTAATCGAGCTCGTTTGTTAGTAGCAAGTGGACATTCGCCTGTTTCCTCTGTTCAGTATTCTGCTAATGTAATATTAATAAATATATTATAATTTACTTTATTTCTTTATGCCTATCATTGTTTTATGATGTCCCATTCGTTTTTTTAACCATTTTTTAAATTGTTGTCCACATGAATTTAAATCTATTTATTTGCTTTTGTATTTCAGGGCCGACATTTAGTCTCCGCATCGTCTCTGGATAACACAATTTATATTTGGTGTTCCAATACTTATGAACCTTTTGCTTTGCATCGATTCGGCGGAGGCGGCGTTCCTATTGCTCGGTGGTCCCCCAACGGTAATCAGCTATTTAGTAACACACCGACGTCCGCATTCAAGTAAGAAATCGAAATTGTACCAGAATGTCAAAATCTATTAGGAATATTGACTTTCTTTTATTTAATTACTTCCTAGTATAATTTATTTTGTTTAATTGTCAGTGGACATCTAATTTGTATTTTTAAATTTAAATTACTATAGAATTTGGTCCGCTAATAAAGAGTGGACGCCGAACCGTTGGAAGACTGCCGGCATGCCAGTTGAAGCCATGTGTTGGGCTCCGGATGGCGGAATGATTATTTTTGCTAGTAATGGATTTTTGTACACAATTCTTGTCCTGGCGACTGAGGAAGACTTCGTGGATGCTGAAAATACTAGATCAGCTATCCCTGTTTTTGATTTACGCCCCATTCAATGTGTTCAAGACCGTACTTCAAAAACGCTTAAGTATGTGTAATTTCAATAGTATAGTTATTTATTTGTCATTAATTTTATGACAATTTTTCACTGTAAATTTATTTTTTGTTGTTGTCGTCTTTCAGGGTTGGTGGCAAAGTCCTTCAAATCTGCATCTCCCCATGCGGTACAAGGCTTGCAATTTTGTTCGAGAGCTCCGACGTCGTGACAGTTTTCCGAGTTCAGAAACGCTCACCTGATTTTTTATATCCTTTGGGATTTATTCGCGGATTTGTAGAGGAGTTTCCCGTTGCTATTGAATTTCAGCAGAATTTAGATAGCTCAGCCGTCCTTCTTACTATTGTAAGTTTGTGAACTTTGTGCTTGTGATCATTTTTAATTAATTTAGTTTTTTTCATTCATGTTTTTATTGTTAATTAATTCCAATTTATTTTTATTCTTGATTCCGAATTCTTTCTTGACTTATTTAATTCAGAATTTTTTTCAATTTTTAATAATTCAGAATTTTAAAATTTTTAATGAGAATAATGCATTTAAAATTTGAAATATCAACAGGCATGGTCCTCAACCCGACTGCAACATTTCCCAATGGTAGATAATACATCGTTACTCACGAACCAACTGCAACAAGAAGAGCAAGCTTATACCCACACCGGAAGATTTAACATTTCTGGAAGCTCAAGCGGGTCTCCGGATAAGTCGGGCTACACGAGTGGAAGGTTTGGTCTTGGAGATGGTGGTGGTGGCGATTATGACAATACCGGCAGTTTTCACCAGGATCCAGATGTGTCCGTTCCTCATTTTAAAATATTTTCGAGTCCAACTTGAAGAATTTAATTTGTTACTGTGTTCTATGTACGTATTTTGTCGTGCGAATAACTTTTTTTTGAGTATGAACTTTCGTGGCGAAAATATTATTTGGTAAGATAAGTAAGTATATGCCGAATAAAAATCATAATATGGACACCGATTTTTAAAAAATGTAAGGATATTTCAAATAATGTCAAACGCCATATGCCCGCCCGGGAATAAAATAATGAACAAGATAATTATTATCTTTTTCTAAAGAAATCATGTTTAATGTAATAGCATCAATGTAATAAATTCCTATTATTGTTGACATTAAGATTCCTTCATGGAGTACAAAGTTTTGAAATTAAATCATTATGGTAAATGTATATAGTGTATAATAATAATTAATATTTTAATAATATAGAAACACCATCATGTAGTTTAGTTTACTGCATATAAGTATAATCATTGAAATTAAATTTACAAATAATATTAAACGTCTAAAAAAACACTACAGCCAGCAGACGTACATTTTTGAAACAAGAGGGAAAATCCCCTCAAACTGTCCCTACATATTAGTTCCGAAGATCTGATGAGATGGACCTGCTCAATTATTTATCTGTAGTGCTTGTTTTGTTGTTGAAAACTTATACATTATAATAAAGTATCATTTTACTAATAATATGACATATGACGATATTGACCGTAACACATTTTAACTTCTTTTTTAATAAAAATAAACAGCATAGTTGACAGTTCAACAGAGAGGATCTTATCGTTTGAAAGATAAGATCGTATTTCAATCCATCCACGAACCCCCGCCAACTTGCTCTTGATAGACTTCTATGACGTCGTCATTTTCCATTTCCAGCTGACAAATTAAGAAAATTCTTTAATAATTCCATATTCCATTCATAATCATTTGCCAGAATTTAAAATATATTTAACAAAATCCAATAATTTATCAAGAATTTTTATATTTAGCATATACGTCTAAATACAACATCAATTAAATTTCTATACCTGCTTCGGAGTCTCATCATCATTGATACGCCGACCATCAAAAAGGAATCGAAGCGAGGTCATTGGGACACCCTGGAGAGAGACAAAAAAAAAGGATTTTTAGATGGAGATACATCGATTAGAATAGAAATACTTACTACTCACACTCATTCCACCAGAAACGCTATTAATACGAATATTTGGAATAGCTAGACACGCCAATGACCACTTCCATGTGACGCCACCAACAAAAATCTACACGCTCCCTTTCTAAACTTATAACTTACCACTCGCTCACTGTAGCTCTTCTTCAACTTGCCCATCTGAGTGCTCATTTTGACTCGGAAATGGATTTCATTGCTGTCCTGCCCGACCACCTTAAGCTTGATGTACTCTGAACTGCCATCCCCTCCGTCTTGCTTAGACTCCTGGACAAATTTGAAAAGAAAATAATTATAATAATTAAATATTACAACCAAATCAATTAATTACTTACTTACATATTCGAACATTCCTATTTAATAAATAATTACCAATAATGATGTTATCTACAATAATTTATTACACTCAAATTATGAACATCAATCAACCCATATAAACACTTCTACAGGGTTAAATTCCAAGCAATTAATTATAAAAAATAATCATAATTAGTGAAAAAATTTCATTCCATCATGCCGACCACCGGAAAATAACATCATCAACGTCAACAAAAACAACAAACAAACACGTCAACAAGCAAAACACGCCAAGTAAATTTCCGTAATTATTACAAAAAATACAGCAACAATCAGTAACTAAAAATCGACAAAAATAGACATTTCCTCAAATTTACACAACCCTATATATTACCCTTCATATTAGTTTACTACTAAACGAATAAATAATTTTTGCCAACAAAACCGAATAAGGAAAGTAAAGTTAAAAATTAAAAGCTCCGTAAACAATAAATTAAAGAACGGAAAATAAATTTCAGAAATTTCCCCGCGCTCTCAAAACAAGAATCACCGCTTGTCTTTCTTTTGTTTCATTAAATTCCGCCACCAAAACTTCACACCAAGAGTCTCGGAAACTACCGGGGACGACACACGAAACACCATAGAGGGCTGACAAAAATGCCAATTAAAAACTTAACTTACTTGATTATTTTCAGACATGTTGGAAAAAAGGCGGCTTGGCTTGTTTTTGGAAAATTAAAACAATATTCCGAAGGTGATTTGAACCGAATGCACGCTCTTCCTCTGATTCTGACTGACTTGTTCACACAGGCAGGAAGGAAATAAGAGACGAGAAGAAAAAGACAAGGAAACTTTGCTCCACGCCGCTCCACAGAACTAAACTCAACAATCAAATCCAATGGACTTTTTCGTGGTGTGTGTGTGTGTGTGTGGACGAAAGAAAGAAGGAGAGAATTATTTGACGAGAATGAGAATCCACTGCAAAATCAAACGGAGAATTCCACGGCGAACGTCGAAGAGAGAGAGAGATAGAAAATGCCGAAAACCCAAACGAAAATCAAGAAGAAGACGCATGCTGTATAGAAGGCTTATATAGGCAAGGCAAACTATAATGGGGAATCGCCCATATCGTCGGCGAAGTATCAAAAAGTGTGAATTTGTGTGTGGAAGGGATAGGAAATTAGTACCTTGGGGTCCTTTGCGCCGACGATATGGAAATGCAACCTTTCCCACATTACAAAGCACATGCGTATTAGTGGGCGGAGCGAGCTAAAAATACTGACCAATCACTGGCTGTCACGTCGTCGCGTGGTAAACTGAAGGCGGAGCTTAAATGCAATGGGCAAACGGAGAAGCACCGCCCTAAAGGAGGAGCTCAGGCGGGGCTTGTGATTGGGGGAAGTCTCTTTCGTTAAGGGGGCGACTCTGCTCTGTGGGCGCTTAAAATTCCCAACGTTTCCTTGTCCGTTTGTTAAATTTCATTTCGTTTCACCTTTTCTTTAATTAGGTTTGACTTTCCCGCCAATTCCCCTTCACGTTCAAATCCCTCCGCGCAGGCTTTAGTTTCTGAACGTGGGGTTGTACGGGACAAGTGGGGACGACGATATTGACGTGGGTTTTTAAATGTTTTTATTTTTTTCCTATGCTTTTGTATATTGTACATTTGCTCACAACGCAGGGGAATACTGCATGTTGAACGTAGTAAATACATAATAAAAATCCGTGTTAAATATTTAAACAAGTGTGTGGATTTTTCTCAATTCTCATCATCAGATCTCAAGCTCAGCTTAAAAGTTACAATTCGTCATTTATACGGGCTAATTTCTTTTAGTAATAATAATTCCGCTATTTCCGCCCCTCATTAATTCCGCTCTCGTGGGATTTTAACGACGACGGCACGGGATAATTTTTCCTATTGGCATGTCCAGCAAATCCATATTAAGCAAAATATTTCCACATGGGAACAGGTACGTAATTTTTATTTTTAATATTTTTATCTTATTTTTCTGCACTTGAATATTCTCTTTTATGAATCATCAGCAGTTAACATGTAATTATTGTTATTGTCTACTTACGTACAACGTTTACGTATACGTAGGTAAAAATCATTTTATTCTGCATTAATTGTACAATTTCTGTCAAGTCATCTGCCATCAAACGTTTTCTTTTGAATGAATTAAATAAATGATTCAATGCAATGGCTCTATTTACATATGTGTAAGTAATGATCTATTTTGTTTATATAAATATATCTACATGATCCACGGTCTAAAAGGTCAAGGTCAGGGGGAGGATCGCGAAGTGGAGTTTTTGCATAAACTAAATAAATTACACAACATGCGATGATCTGTATATGCATACATTTTTTTATATAAATATTTTTATTAAAAATTTAATTTATGTTTATGTGGCAATTATTTTAATTTAATTTTAATCCTTCACCTTTCGCAAATTATCTTCAATATTCCAAGCCAATATTTCAAATTAGAATCTTATTTTTAGTTTCTTCGTCATTCGGAAATTAATATGGTATATAATTATTTACTAGAATTCATTGAATTATTGAATTTATTTTAATTTATTCTAGTTCTGAAATGTAAATCATATATTCCGATTTGGATTTTACAGGAATTTCATTTATTTACAAATTGGAAGGAGATTTTTAATCAAAGACAAATTATGTTCCCGTTCACCGGAAATGTTTTTTGTTTATCCCTGCATTGAATTTTGTTGAGGTTGGACAGGAATATTATTAGGTGTATTATTTAAGTTAAATGTTAATGCAATATGCAATAGTTTCGGGTTTAGAGTTAAAAATCATTAAAATTAGTAAGAGCATATTTTGTATTTGCGGTCGTAAATAATAAAATATAATATTACTATGGCTTTTTTTTGTAATAATAATAATTAATGTGAGTCGTCTGGTCATGATTAAAAGAGATTAAATGATTTTTAAAGGGATTTGGAAATAATATAATCAATAACAAATTATACGTATGTAGTATATGGGGTGTGATGCATGTGTTATAATTTATAAATGAAATTAGTATAAATAGTTGATTTATTATAGTAGTTATTCAAATTAGTAGAGTAGTCAAAATAAATATGTATTTAATATTTTTGTAATGAGAATACTACGATAAAAGGAATATTTGGAAGGAATATGTGCGAGATTTGTGCCTTCGTAATTGGTTTCGTGTAATAATTCAATTTGTTTTTTTAAATTCCAGGTAAAATTGTATAACTTTGAAGAACCTCCGGAAATATCGGATGATCAACATGCTGGAAGGAAATTCATGAAGTCATGTAATAATCAGAATTATCAGCACAAGAGAAGAAAGATGTGAAGTAGCAAGTGCCGTGATTCTGGCAATTCATTCCTCGTTCTCATAATCGTGGGAAGGTCAAAGGTGGCAAGTGGCAATCCTAATCCATTGCCTGAAAAATTAATCGCCTCCATCATAGAATTTATGTAAATCCGAAGATGAATATAACGTTCCCAATTTACCACGTGATCGTGGTGGGATTCCATCACAAGCGCGGCTGTCAAGTGGAGTTTGCATTTCCACCGCTAGAGAAAGACTTGGATTCGACACCATGGAAGCACTTGCCGACTCTAGCGATGCCAGATGGTGCCCACAATTTTGACCGGGACACAGTCTATTTTCATTTGCCCTCTCTGGAGAATCCTAGAGAAACTGTTTTCGGCGTGGCGTGTTACCAGCAAATTGATGCGGACAAAGTGAAAAACAAGTCGGAAGATGTGACCCGGAGCACGGTTCAGAAGTCTGTTTGTGTGTTGAGTCGCTACCCGCTCTTCGGGCATATTCAAGTAAAAATGTCTTTAATTACTGCAGCTTATTTCCGTGAAGGGGATTTCGCTCAAGTGTCCCTCCTGGAAGAAGCTTACCACAATCTGAATGCCTGTCTCACCGCAGAACTTCTCGAGACTCCGGAAACTTTCGTCGGCCTGTCCCCGCGTGACCTCGTCGGGACTTTTCGACATCAAGTTCTCATTTTATTCAAGCTACTATTACTCGAAAAAAGAATTCTATTCCGTGGACCCTCTGTCGGGAAAATGTGCTCCGCTCTGTTAACTCTCGTCTCTCTCCTTCCCCATAGTGTTGAGTACGGATTACGGGAATCGGCGTGTGTTCGTACGGCTAAATCTTTTTCGATTGTTCCGCAATTTAGCCTGGATTCGAATTTCGGCGATGGGGAAGATGAGCAGGATCGTCAAGTTGAAAATAAAAGTAATAGGGATAATCATCAATTGGACAGAAGTACTCATAATAGCAAGGCTAGAGAGTCAACTAATGGTCTCATTGGACAAACTATTCGGAACAAATCTCGACGGGACACAAGTTCTGGAGAATCGACTCGTTCTGGATCCGGTTCTGGCTCGGATTTTTCAACCGCTAATAATAGTTCATCTAATAGTTCGAAAAAAAATTCTCAAGATTCTATTAATAAAGACTCTAGTAAAGATTCTAATCAAGATTTAAAAGCAACTGTTGAGGAAAAAATGGAAGGCACAGATGTGGTGACGGAGGTTTTAAGCATGAAAAAGTCGGCGTCTTCATCAGCTTCGGACACGCAGAAATCTCTTTTTGTTATTGAAACAGCAGATTCGCTGCTGGAAAAGTGTGAAGATGTCCCGGATTTCCTGACTGCTGTGCAAATCAAACCTTCGGAAGCGGGCCTTCCCCTGAGACTGTTTACTAATGTAAAATTAACAATAATAATGTATTCTGAATTCAAACGAAATAAGTCCAAGTTGTAAATCGAAATTCTGCATTGAGTTTGGATAAAGATTACCTAAATTTTGGATGAATTATTTACTTAATTAATTATTCGTTGAATCCGCAGGGTTACCTATGTCATCCGTACCTCTCGTTAAATTATTTGGACCTCCTGATGGATACTCGAGTTCGTGGCTTTGTCGTTGGTGCCACTAATATTTTATTTAAGCAGAAGAAAGACCTGGCTGATATTATTGTTGAGGTAGAGCTTTGAAAAACTTTATATTTATTTTTGTATTTTATTCATAGGTATGGTCGTATGGTGCATCGTTTTAATAATTAAAATTGTGTTTTCTTTAGATGCAAGACGGAACTATCGACATTCATTGCCCAAATCTCAAGCGTATACTGACACTAACAACGCCGGACCTCCGCTTTGCCGAAAATATTGTGCGACAAGTGACGCATGAGGGGACTCGAGGCTACGAGGAGGACAGTTTCATGGACGGGGTGGGTTGGGAAGGTGGGGATGAGTGGATCCGGGCGCAATTCAAGTACTATTTAATGTGCATGATGAGAACTAGTCTAGTGGAGGAGAGTGGTCGACAGCGAGATTCCTTTAATTCTCAGTATTTACAAGCCTGGCAGGGCACTCAGCATTGGAATCACTGGAAGAATTACGTTAATTCGGAGGAAAGGGACACTCCCGGTATTTATTCCATCTGTCCGGGTCATCCGAACGATGGAAATATTTCTATGAGTGATATGAGGATTAAGCTTTCGCAGTGAGTTTTAAAATTATTCTTGTAATTCATTTTTTAAATGTATTTGTAAATTCAAATGGATTTTTTTAATTTAATAATTTGTAATTAATAAAATCATTACTCTTGACTTTTTCCAGCGCAATGCAAAATTCTGAAGGAGGTCGGCGAATAAATCAAGCCGTAGCAAATACCGGGAGAGCGGTTGCCCAGACGGGGAAGGCATTTGGAGGAGCTTTGTTTCAAGCCAAAGGAGCACTTTCGAGTTGGTGGGGGCAGGTGACGACCCCAACAGGAAATGCACCCTCGACCTTCCCTCCCAGTCCGTTCGTGTCTGATTCCGAAACGCCAGCTGTCAAATCTCCAACAACAACACCAACAACAAGTGATCACAATCTACGTCAATCAACTTTTCATATCGAGAATATTGATTAAAAAAAGCAAATCGACTTTAATATTCAATTTATTTAAATATGTTATAAATACGTGTGATTATTTGTGTAATTACTTATATAAGATTTTTATTTCGTTACTACTCCATATATTTTTTAGGATTTTAATTATCATATTATTATTATCATGTTTCTGTTTGTCTCGTCGAATTGTGCTTATTTGTTTGTAATTATTTGTAGTATTGTACGAATTACCAATTTTTGTCGTCACATTTTTTTACTCTGTATTATACCTAATTATAATGATATACAAGCAATTCAAGGATTCTGTAAATTATTAGCAGGCGTCACTTGAGTATAGATATTCCTTTAAAACACAACAATACCTGATATTAGTTACCTATATAAAATAATTTTATGCTATGAAATAGTATTTAAAAAGCAGTATCTGGATTAATTATTTAAGAAAAAAATTTGGTGGTTAATTTACAAACTACAAACACAAGTAAATATTCACCATAAAAATGTAATAATTATGTATGATGTTGTTGTTAATTCCAAAGCTTTAATCCGTGTGCTACAAGTAATAAAAGCATTCATATGGAAAATGTAAAACTCAAGATTTTTGATAAATTTTTTAAAATTTGTGGTTATCATTATAATTAATTACACTGCATCTCCAATGCACTCGAAATGAATTGTTTGTAACGTTTGTATTAGTTGTTTTGATTAATTTTTCAATTATTTTTTAAATTTAAAATAAAAATATATGATTTTATTTTATATGGTTTTTTTTAAATATTTTAATATTTAGAGATTTAGTAGATGAACGGAGAAAGTTTCTATCCATTTTGATTAAGTTCCGCTACGTTTTCTTAAACACGAAAAAAGAAATCCTTTATTGAATTCATTATATTGCTGTCATTTATATAATTTATAGATACCAGTAGATTTTTCAAATGCTAAAATATTTAAAGCTACAGATTTAATACAAAATTCAGTACTGTTGACTAAATTGCAATTTGTAATAAACAGCAAATAGAGGTTACTTTTTGAAAAATAGTAATTAGTAACTGGTGGAAAATTCAGTATTCTAAACTAAAAACCATGAGCCTTTTCTAATCCTTTATGCAAATCCTCTTTGGCCTGTTCACCCTCAAGGTAATTATTTAAATGGAGTTTTAGCTGAGCGGACATTACAGCATCCGATTCAATATATTTCTTGATTTTCTCCAAGTCGTCCGTGATTTTTGCTTGAGCCGACTTGCTTTCCGTAAAGAGAATGGAGAACAGGGATATCAAATCCGAAGCGTCCTTAATCCTGTAGTAAGATTTAAAATTGTATTAAAATCTTTAATTAAAATTTCACCAAAATGATTGCAAAAACATTTTATATTTTCCAAAAATTTTACTAGACTATTTAAAATTTGACAATTAAAGGTATAAAAAATTCCACAAAAACTATATTTGAAATTGTTTTAAAACGCAAAAAAAAACAAAGAATAATCGTAAATTGTCAACTAAACAGGAAGAATCAAAATAATTTGTTAAGACGAACCTAGATTGATCAAGATAGCTACATAACAATTTATCCATCTTGCGAAGTCTGACGAGGTAGAAGACCATGCCGCCGTAGTGGCGAGTTGATCGCAGCAACTCGTAATGATTTTTACTGTCAACGGCTTCATAAATAGTTTCCAGGAGTGAAATAAAAGCTGGATCATCCGGGTCAAATTGCATACAGCCAAGATCCAGCGCAAAAACGTAAGTGTTATCTTCCTCGGAAGCTCGAGCGAGGACTTGTTGCAGCAATTCTGGATCTCTGAACATTCTGGGTGGATATACGGACTTTCCCGTTGTTGGGAAATAAATGCTATTTGCTTTATGCCTCTCTTCCCAACTCGCGTGTCGGAGTGTTCCGTCCGAATCTCGGGCAACTATCAAGCGATCCTAGTGAATGGGAAAAAATATTATAAAATAAATTATTACAAACTTAATATTGCTTAAAAATAATATTTAATATTTAACAATGTAAACAAATCAGCAGATTAATAAAGAATTTACAATCGTCGAAAAATTATTACAAGATCAGAAATTTCCTGCGAGATATCTGTAAAGAGCAACGTCACTCCGACCTTCTCCAGTCCTTGCAGGCAGGGATCAAAGGAAATAACTTTATCAATTGGTTTTCTCGCCCGAAGGACCGGCGGGATCTGAAGAATCTCTTCGGCTCTTGAATTGGCGTCATCCAAAGCAGATTCAAGTTGCTCCGCAGTCATGAATGAATATGTCGGCTCGTGCATTTTGTCCCCGACCTTCCTCCTCCGAAAAATAATATTGTAGTCCCTCCCCGTTAATGACTTCAGCAATCGTTGGACTTCTGGATCGATGAACTTATCAATACGATCGTTCAGTTTGTCTGGGAAATAAATAATGATAATTGATAATAATAAATTATTTTTTTTGAAATTTGCGAACGAATTAATTTACTTTAAATATAATTATTCATATATATTCAGTGCTTTTAAATAGTTTTTAGAAAGAATTTTCAAGAAGTTTTAAATAAAGTATTTTACCTCCAGAGGTATTATCCCGATTACTTTTACTGGAACACAACCGGGTGATAGAAAATGAAGTTTTAGCATTATTAGTTGTGCATATCAACGGCAACGGTCGGTAAATTCGGGAAGCGTGAATGCACGACACTCCTACTCTTCTCATTACTTCGGGAAGAATCCCCATATTCAATTTTTGTAATGTTTAACAACTAATAATTATTTTTATTGCAATTATTATTATTTTATACTATCTTACACCTTTAAATGCAATTCTATAAAAATTACAATTTTTTAACAAAACTCTCATCATCACTCATCACATGGAAATTTGTATGGAAATTTAAATTTCCCGGAGGAATTTCTAGAACGAATCGCACATTTTAGTCTTGCGGTTGAACGTTAGCCTCACTGTTTCTATTTGTTTTAATTTAATTTTATTGTTTCTGTTTATTTTAATATAATTTTATTGTTTCTGTTTATTTTAATATAATTTTATTGATTCTTTTTATTTTAATATAATTTTATTGTTTTCGTTTATTTTAATATAATTTTATTGATTCTTTTTATTTTAATATAATTTTATTGTTTCTGTTTATTTTAATATCATTTTATTGATTCTTTTTATTTTAATATAATTTTATTGTTTGTTTATTTTAATTTTATTGTTTCTGTTTATTTTAATTTTATTGTTTCCATTTATTTTAATTTTGTTGTCTTTACTTGTTTACATTTATTTGCTTTTATTTTAATTTTATTGTAGTGTTTTTAGGTATTTTATTTTTATGTTATTAATTTTGGTTATATTTTTTAAAATTTTTAATTGCAATGAAATTTATTTTGCTAAACTGCCAATCAGTCAGTGGAGCATATATTTTATATTTTTATTATACACAAATCTAAATGCACTTTTGGGAATCATGAAAATTGAAGTACAAAATGAATCCGCGTCAACATAATTGCATCTTGATTATCGATGTGCCCGCTTTTAATACTTTTCAGTAAAAATTATGTAGGAATACGGTATCATTGTTACATTATTAATACTATGTATATTGCGTACTCAATCTTTATGTAAGTAATATTATATAGCAACGCATTAATTAAATTAAGCAGAAATGAAATAAAAACGCTTACAATTTTACAGATTAATTAAAAATTGAAACTTTGTGATGCCAAACACATCCTAAAATAAAACTAATCTTCTTCTTTCTTGTCCGTCTGCTGCGCTGGAGGAACTTCAGATTCATCTTCTTTTTTTGTATCAGATCCACTGGAGTCCGCAGGTATTGTTGTTCCATCATCAGATCCAAGAGGCACTGCTTCAGCAGATTCTTTAAGAGTAGATTCTTCCAGAAGTAACTGTAATTGGTCCGCTTTAACTAGCTGGACGAGTTCCTCCACGGCTATCGCTTGCTTTTCTGGAGCTATTTTCTTCAGAATCGGATTCACTTTAATATCAGCGTTGTCAACTAGGGCATCCGGACCCCCGAAATCGACGGAGTCATTTAGCAAATTGACCATGCAGGATTCGTGGGATAATTTCAATGATTCGAGAATTTCCTGTGGTGAGACGTTATTGTTCTTGATGGAGCCGCGCTGAACTTTTTGTAATTTCTTTTCTGCAGGGATTCACAAATTTACCAAAAATCTTAATTACTTTTTAAATAAAATGGTTTAAATTATAATAATTGAGTGACTAAATAAGCGGGGGTATAAAGCAACAAAAAATGCGGGTTTTTACTAAATTTGTAACAAATTTTAAAATTAAAAAAAATAAAGTCCTACCTAAAGAAGCCAAATATTCCGTGGAGTCAGGCAACTTCTCAAAAGGCTGGAAATTATCATCAAAATTTTGATTTACGGGAATGGAATGGTCAGAATCAGAAAGTGGAAGGGCAGATTTCTCTGTAGCTGCCCACGGATCCATGATTATTAATAAGCTGAAAGCTTTGCTTCGTAATAACTCCGAAGTAAATATTTTAAGTATTACGTATAACTATTAATTCCCAGGGACAGCAATTAAAATGTAATTATAAGAATTTAGTCTGTTCAATGTTGCATTTCCTCCTCCCTTTTGACAATTTCTCTCAATAATGTTTGAGAGATTTGAATTTTCCGCCATTTCCAAGGATTAAACTGCAAACGAGCGGAGCTGAGAGAAGTCTCTACGATTTCCCGCAAGAATGCATTTAATTTATATTACTTATTTTATTTATTTGTATATTTTTTAATATATTTTTATTTATTTTAATATTCTCCTATGCATTTTATATTATTTTTATTTGTTTTTGAAGAATTATTTGACAAGCTGGTTTACATAAACTTTTTTTTGTAATTATATGGATTTAAACTTTTGTCGTCATATCATAAATTCAGCTCTGGGCGATTGATCTATTAATTTTAATCTCAAATCGCGATAAGCATGGCGCCCTCTATTGATCATATTTACCCAACGTTCCATTTTCCCCAAACCCCCAACGTTCTTGAACAGAAATGAAAAAAATGCATGGGATGTGCATGGGAAGTACAAACAATTTTAGAAATGATCCCTTTGAATGTTTACTTACAATATTAAGTGTGGTTAACCATACAATATCTCCCATCCTCCATTTGCTAAAAGATGTAGCTGGTTAACCCGGAAAAACCGTTTTGGAGTTACCCGGTTTTTATTTTTTGTGGTGATATAAATCATTTAATACATCACTAAAATTATGATCCAATCTGTTACATATATTTCCTATAAGAAGACTGATTCAAATTGTGCTGTTTATACGCAAAATCGATGTAGTAGTTTCGGAGTTACCCGGGTTTTTAAAAAAATCATCCGATTTTGCTGAAATTTTCAATTAGTATACGCAACACCGATGCATGGGGCATGGATGATTTTGAAGTTGAGCAAATTCGGTCCAACATTTTCGGAGCTACCCGGGTTTTAACAAGTATTTACCAATGGCACATATTTGTTATAAAATTTAAAAATATTTGGGACAAGAAATGCCGCTTTTGTTTTAAACAGTGATTGGTCCGTGGGCATATAACCGGGTTGCTGCTCTGGCGCTGACCCTTCGCTCTAGCACCCTTGCAGGGGTGCCATAAATCGTTGCGAAGCGGCAATTTTTTGTTAATGTGTGTTTTTTGTTAACGAGAATGAGAAACAGTGTTATTTTATATGCAGAGATGCAGACGCTATCACGATATAGCCAAGGTCATCATCAAAAGTAAACAATATATTTTTCGAAATATTTCAATTAATATTAATTAAGTATTGTAACAATATAGCTGCATAGTTTATTTGAATTCAATTAAATATAAAAAAAATAATAATGTTTCTGCTGTTTCGATTTTGGCTGGAAGCTGGGACAGTTTTTCGGCATTTGGAGATTTTCACGATTGCATAACGTGATTGTCGTGATTAGCACATAATCCTGTGAGATGCTTTGTGTCATATACAAGTGTACTTATATCAGACCATATATTTCTTATTTCGTCCAAAAACAAATCTATGAAGAAGATATACTTAAATGTATTATTATTAGCCAAAAGTACATATAAACCGGTTGCATACCTCATAAGATTTTTGCTGTCCAGAAGAATAACAACGTCAATGTCTCTACTGTCTTGTTAATTACGTCATTCACTCATTCAGCAAAGAGATTAAGAGTAATTAAGAATTTATTGGGACCAAATCCAATAACCACAACCACTCAAAGTATATATGTAAATAGTAAACTTTGGGCATGTAGAAATCATATGTATTAATTTATGTACTATATCTATAACATTCATCGCATTCGCATCATTGTGTCTCATAAAGTCTCATTTGCTTATTACTGCTACTGGAAAGAAACAAGTGCCAAAACAAGTTCCGCCGACAGAAACGTTTACCTACGCTATACCTACACAAATCCTTATTATTCGAATATCTTTGGTCTTTAGGTGTGTTGTGTTGGAGCGTTAATGTGTTGATAAGTGCTCAATTCACTTCAAATCTTTATTAACGTTTAGTGTTGAAGTGTTGATGATCCGTTGATAAGATCTGCAAATTCTACAACACAACACTATACTTATTGACTTGTTGACGTGAGTCTTGATTTCAATAATAAAAGTCATTATACAGGTACTTAACCTTCGAGATTTCATGTCCCATAAGAATTCCAATTGAATACATTTGGGTTTTAATTACCACCATAAGAATTCATTACATAAACATCTTAATTACGTATACGACAACATATGTATAGTTCGTTTTTACTACGTTGATCCGCTTGACTAAACAATTTTTGAGCAATATTTTAATTGGATAATCTTCTGGACGTAGTGTATATATATCTGTATAGTAATATAATATTTCATATCGCTACTGATTGAGGCGCAAAAAGGGTCATCTCTAGTATTGTAAAATGCAAGATGGGTTATCTACCGAGTTCCAACTTCCAACAATCCTATCGACGTGTTTATTAAATAGATTTGTATCCGAATTTTTAAAAATATAAATAATTTTAAATGCCTTGGGACGTAAATTTTAGATTTCATGGCTTCTTATAAGAGTTAACCCACTTTGGAACAAAATCATGGTCGATAACCCCTCTTGCATTTAGGAAATATTGAGATAACCCACCTTGCACCTGAAGTATAGAGAAATGTGTATATATCTGTATTATACAAAATTACAAACAGAAATTTTTTATATCACTTAATTATTGCATTTGTCTCTGTCTCGCAAGGATCTGCACATGTCAATTGCTATACCAAATCATACCAAATATAGATTACAAGGTAAATAAAAAAGATCAGTATACGTACAACACAACCATTGATTTTTATAAGAACCTTTTTATTCAGACAAAATGTTTTGACCACATACGAATCAATTTGTCCATTGAACCCACTCAAGGAAAAGATTGTTATTATTGTCTGACGCTTTGAAATCTGACCTTATTATTATCGATCAACTATTTTATAATTAATCAACATGTCTCATTTTCAGGAGCATCAAATTTATATAAGAAGTTGTTGATGCTTTTTTTATTCATCGTGTCCAATCTCAGACACACAAATCGTTTCGAGCCCAACGATAACATGGTTGGGGGATGTTTATTCAACTATGGCATGTTATTATTACATTTGTTTATTTTTCATACTAAGAAACCTATATGGACTGACCTTTCGCAAAGCATTTCCGTCTTGTTCCATTTAATTGACTTGAGAACCTGCCGATTACATTATTGTGAATATAAACATTAAAGATTAATGCTTAATTACAAGTTATAAGTACGCTCATCGTCGAATATTTATATAGTTAAGATATACATATATGATTGAAAATAAACTTCCATCCGTTGGATCATCAATATCAATCAAGTACCTTTTTCCGTACACAATTCTGGGAAGTTTATTTATTAATTTTGAGGACATTGCTGTCGCACGAGGATTAATCGCAAATGGAACGGATGACCCATCTATTATAATTATCAATTTATATATGTACTTCACATTGGAGAGGTACATACACAATAACACCATAAAAGCCGGAAACATTCTGCAATTTAATTTAAAATGTACTATCTATATGTTAATACTTCCAAAATAAATATTTGTCAGGTACAAAATCAGCTATAAATATGTGGATCATCATTGAGAATGTATTTCAACTAATATCAACAAATAAAAAAAAACTTTTAATAATATCCTGAAACTCCAGAAGCTACAAAAGGCAGGTGAATCGTTAACTTCTGTTTCACTTAATATTGAAAATTGCTGTTATAATATTATCACTCAAATTAAATAATTTTTGGGATTTAAATTATCAAGATTAAATCTCGAAACCTATAGTAACAAGGAAGCCTAAAAAAAATTACTGATTAAATAAAATTCGTTTTAAAATGTTTATTTTCTTGGTTGTGGCAACTGTAGTGCTGGCAATTCTGATTGTCAAATTGGTGGACAGACACGAGAAAGAATTAAAAAATTTACCACCAGGTAGGGCTTAAACGTTTTTATTTCTAAATTAAATAATTAAAAACTATATCAATAAGTATATATGTATACCAAATAGAATTATTTTATCATATATTTCTGAAATCCTTATATGAAAATAAGTGGGGGAAAATGTGCGATCTTCTAAATTTATCAAAACTATTTAAAAACTATCCATATTTTTGTATTTTTGAATAGGTTTCCATTCCATCTGGGATTTGCTCCTGTTTTCGATACCGAAATTGGGTCTTCCAAATTATATTTTATGCGAATTTGCCGCTAAAATTCATGGACCGATTTTCTCGGCGAGGTTACCAAACTTAATTGCCGGTACAATTTTATATAGTTTTAATTCATTAAAAAGAACGAAATATTTCTTAATTTGCAATATTTTTGTTGATTTTTTAAATCAATGTAAAAATGTAATTCAACATTTTGTTAAAAATTTGTTGTTTCAAATTTGGCTACGTCTTTTTAAAATTGTCACCTGTAATTTAGCAAATTAAACAAGAGAATTAATCGGTAGAAGTTAATTTTTGTACCTTGAACATTTCATGACAAAGTCGTCATCAACGACCTGAAAATCGCCCGCCAAGTAATGAGTTCCCCGGATCTGGTCAACCGACTTCCGTCTGATCACATTTTATACGAGGGAACGTTTAAGAAACCCCTGGGTCTACTTTTCAGTAATGACGAGTATTGGAGACAGAGTCGAAGATTCTCAATAAAAACGCTTCACGATTTAGGTTTTCACCGCCAGAGGGATATGGAGACGTTTATTCGAATAGAAGCGGAGCAGCTGGATCAAAGGATCCAAATGGTGCTGGATGATACCGGCAAGGGGATTCTCAGTCCACATTTGCTCTTCGAACTTCATTCGCTAAATATCATCTGGACGATGATCGCTGGGAAGAGATTCGACAATGATGATCCGCAAATAGAAATGCTGCTTAATTGCTTCAAGCATTTTAACCGAGAATTTAATGTTGGAGCTACTCCGGTAGACTTTGCTCCCTGGTTGAGACACATCCCAGGACTCACTGTTCATGATTCTTGGGTTCAGGGTCATTTGGTGTTTCAAGAGTTTTTTCAAGTAAACCTTTCTTTTTTATGTATTTCGTATTTTATTTTATTAAAATTCATGCTAATATATATTTCCCACTATTTGAAATTTATTTATAGAAAATTATCTCGAAACGACGTGAAGATAATCGCTATGGAGAAGAACCGGTTGACTTAATTGATCATTTTCTTCAAGAAATCGATAAACATACTGGAGAGGAACCAAATTACTTTACAGGTAATCAATTCAATTTCATGTTTTTATTTGTTGTTAAATTAATACTAATTAAAATTTTTTTAAATGCATAATTAATTAAAATTAATTATTTAAAATTTTAATTTACTATTACGTTTTAGTGTAAAAATTTATTAAAATTTATTTTACAAATTATTAGAATTTTTTTATGGGAATATATGCTGTGTTTAGATGAATCCTTCATTTCCATAATGACCGACATGTTCCTTGGAGGTTCTGACACCACAAGCAGCACATTGGAATTCGCCATCTTGCACATGGCTCTGAACCCAGAAATCCAAAAGAAAGTCCAGGCAGAAATTGACCAAGTCATCGGATCCGATAGGTTTCCAACATATCCCGACAAGATAAAGTATGCATATTTTGTATTATTTCTGCATTTTAAAAGTCCATTTACGGAACATTCTCACAGATTTTTTTAAAATTTACATTTTTAATATTTACCACAATATTCAACCATAAAACTGACATAAATTGCAAATTTAATCAAATTGTAATTATCCATCACCATAATTTTAAAGGGTCTAAATTAAATTACGATATTTTGTCTTTTTCTATACTTATTACAATAATATCAGCATGATTTACACTCAAACTGTACTCCTGGAGATCCTCCGATATGCCTCCGCCATTCCCGTAGCTTCTAGATCTTCATTAAAGGATACGACAATAGGAGATTACACGATTCCAGCGGTAATTTCTATAGTTTATTTGGTATATTTCTACGTCAATTTTTTAAAATTAATGTTCTTTAAAAATGAACTTATGTAATTTTAAAATCGGTGCTTTTTTATACGGGGTTCATTAATTCAGGGGGCCGTTATAACCGTCAATATTCACGGGATCCATTTCAGTGACGAATTGTGGCAAGATCCGTGGCAGTTTCAACCCGAGAGGTTTTTGAGCCCAGAAGGGAAGATTATAAATGCGGAGAAAATTATTCCATTTGGACTTGGTATGTCATTTTGGATTCTTCATACATTTTCTGATAGAATAAGATAATTTGTCGTTGAAATTCATCGTTTCAAATTCTAACTATCAGACACTTATTTTAAACAGGAAAACGTTCCTGCATTGGAGAAGCTGTAGCTCGAATCTCTCTCTTCATCTTCTTTACTTGCCTAATTCAGAAATACGAATTTTCACTATCACCACAACATCCGCGACCATCGATGAAAAATCTTTGTGGACTTACCAGGTGTCCGATGCCTTATCATGTGGCAGTATCTCAGAGACTTTTTTAAACATCTCAGATTCAGACTCGTTTCAATCATTTAAAGATAAATTATGCATTGTAGTAATTAATTTAAACGATTATTTTTATATATAGACTTATTTTTTTAATGGACTTCAATTTGATTTTATTGTACGAAAGTACTATTTATTACATCATATTTAACGTTTAACGTTCATATTTAATGCAAAATTGCGGTCATAATCTTAAAAATTGCTAGAATATGTGTCCTTAAAAACAATTTTATAAAATAAAAAATATAATTAAAATAAAAAATTACAAAAATTTACACTTTCCCTTAAGGTCATAAACAACAAGAACATGTAGAATACTTGAATATACTGTAGTCATGGATAAATCAAACTCAAACAATGCTGTAGAATAAGTTTAGATGTAGCCGTCTGGAGTCAAAGTTCTTACGAGCCAGTCAGCGTATCTGAAATCAAGAATGTTTAATTGTAACGAATACTGCTTTTCAATTGTTAAATTAATTTTAATTAATAATGCTATTTAAAAAATTAATACAATAATAAACACAAAATAGCTCTTCCAACCTTCCCACACGAGTAAACAGGGAATACTGATGAGAATCGCATTTTTGTGGATCCCTCGGATCCGGAGCTCCAGCACTGACAACCCCCTGGATGTAGTATCTTTCATCTGGCCCGGAACCAGATGGAAACACCATTCCACCACCACTGTCTCCATTACAGACACCAGTACCTAAACAAAATGACAAAAATTTTAAACGGTTAAAAATCAATTTTTGTTCAAAAAAAATCTTTCATTTGCTTTGACCGAAATTTTACCGTTCGTATAACCAGCGCAGAAATTTGTGTAGCGAGTTTGGGATTGGAAAAAATCTTTGTACGATTCAATGCAAGTACGGGAACTCACAACGGGTAAATAAGCTTCTTGAAGAACATCGGCCAACTCTCCATCTTCTTTCAACCCCCACCCGACGACCTTTCAAATAAGAAGTCATTTGTTGATCAGGGTTACCAAATTATTTGAAACAATAATTATTTTAAAAATTTCACAAACAAAGGTGACCAATGACCTCAAATCACGGTACTTACCGTCCCTACGTTCCCCGCCTGAATCTGATACTCTTCGATAAGGGAATTAAAACTTTCGGGGAAGCAAACCGGTCTGACGTAGAATGTAAACTCAACAGGTGAATCAAGGATGATGACAGCAATGTCGGAATCGAAAGTGAGAGGAGAATAATTAGGATGAACAATTATCTCTTTGGCTTGCTTCCGCTGTTCCCCAACATCTTTAGCTTCGATGGTCCGGACGTATTTCCCTAAAATCACCGAAATCCTCCTAGGGTCAAGTTTAGTATCTTGCAGAGGAAAAGTGACGCAATGGGCAGCGGTCAGGATGACTTGTTTAGAAATGAGAGATCCACCGCAACTGAATTTCCACGAGCGACCTGATCGGATATAGAGAGCGGAGTGCCACGGCCACTGACCTCGCTCTGATGTCACGCCATTCGTTATCAATGATTTCTTGGGGATGTCGGATTTACCACAATCTAGGGATTTTAATTGTAATACTTAATTAAAATAACTATTAACCCTTGAAAATAATACAATAATTTTTCAACAATTAATGACAACAAATAGTTTTAATTTGGATTTTATTACCGGAAATGCAAGTTATAGATCCCTCCGTCGACCACGTTCCATCAGGTTTACATTTTCTGTATCTGTTATAATTTTTACTATTTTAATTGTCGATTTTTTACAATTTAATTTCATAATTTAAAAAATGTCAAAATATTAAATGCAATCATAAAAGCGTCATACCTGTAAGCTAGATCCCCACTTGATTTGAAATACCTGAAAAAAGAACAATAAAAAACATCACAATCATTATACACATTACGACATTACAGAATTAAAATGCCGATTTCAGACTAAATTAATCAACATTTTTTATGACAACAATCAATATTTACTTGGCACATTTCAGATGAGCAACGGTGAAAGGTGGATACGGAGGTTGTCGGCAGTCGTTCAGTCGACCATCCGGGGTCAAGCATTCGAACTCGACATTCCTGGTTTTAAGCATCGGTGGGCAGGAAACTTGCTCGCTGTCATCGGTTTCAAACTTATCTTCCTCTGCTTCTTCAAAAACATCTAATGAGTCCTTGGCATTGCGTACATTATTTTGATTTAGATGAATCTGTATTTTATCGTTTTTCTTGTCCTTTTGCTTGCAACATCGTGGAAATGGGCTGCTCCAATTTCCCGTTGATTCGCATGTGATAAGCTTCTGACCCCGCAAGAAAAATCCGGGCGAGCAGAAATATGACACTTCCTTTTGAACAAAAAATAATTATTTAATATTATTTAAAAAATTAATTTCTGCCATAAAGTGATTTGATTTAACATGGATGTGTAAATAAGCTGACAATGAGAACATTTTGGTTTATTTTTAAAATAAATATTCTAAAATATTTCTTACCTGTCCAACTGGGAAAAGAATTCTTGGGTTTTTCCAGCAAGGGCCAAAAAATGGATCTTTGAGGACGCCTTCACAACCATGCACTTCGAAGTTCCCATTGAAAGGAGTTTGTGGAAGTTTACAACCCGTGTTAGATGTGTTATTTGCAGTAGTTTCTGAGGGAAAAACACATTATAAAAAGGATTCGAATCACATTTTTAATTTCTAGTACATTCTTTAAATTGTGTATAAAAACTATGTTCAAGGTATTTTAATATTACAAAATTATTTTATTTATTTACCTGCTTCTGCTGCTGCTGAAAATATGAAAATTACAAGGAAGTGAATATATGAACTATGCATGATAATAATATAAATTATTAAAAAATTTAAAAAAAAATTTGGTTGGAAATTATCTGTCTTGAAAAGTTTAGATTTTAGATACAAGATAAAGGTATGACTGGTGATAATAGACTGACGATAAAATCTGGAGGCTGTGTGAAGGCTTCGTAAACCTAAATTAAAATAATTAATGCATTTCGTGTAACTTGTAGCATGGGTAGGTGAACGTGAAAGGAAACAAATAGGACATTTTTTCCATACTTATATTTACATTAAATACAAGAGAATAAACGCTTGACCCAGAGCTATTTCTGTTTGAGCTAAAAACAACATTCTATATACTATAACACACATTAAATAAGCGCTGTTCTACAGGTACTTTGATGCACTTTAACAATGTTGAAGTTTATTTATAAAAATGGGATATAAATATACCTCATTGTTAGATGACTTTGGCATTGAGAGTCGGAAATCCTGAAGTATAATAAACTAGTGTAAATAAGTATATGAAATGTTTGATTGTTTTTAGGGGCGGCGTTAGCGCCCGTGATAAAATGACCGGTGTCCGTACGTTCGGCGATGGAATATCTCAAGAACACATTGCCCGATTGCCACCAAATTTTTTATATACGTTCTTGGGGTCATTAGTACGGTCGGTATTGGAAATAAGCAAAATCGAAGCAAGTAGTATTTTTTTTAAATTATCCAATTTGTTAAGTTTTAAATTTTTGTTAATTTTTTTAACGTCGAATTGACGTATGAGGACGCATATGTATGCCGCATGTTAAACTTTATAGTTTATCTCTAACGTGCTTTTATTATCGTTGAAAGTCCTGAATGCGACATTAAGTAATGCGTTGTTATTATATTGCCATTGCCAATGCGTTCATGAATGAAAATGTTTCGTCTATTAATAAAGGGATTAAAACTAAGTAGCTAACAATTTTAAAGGTGTGTTTTATTCTTCAACTGATTAAGTCTCTATGCCGGAAAAGACAAAACAGGGACTGTCGGTTTGACTTCGTTAAGTTGATCGTCGGGTTCGCAAGTGTAGTTTTCATTGATAAAGTACCCTTCGGAACAGGCGCACCTTCCGAATTTATGGTTATCAAGAACCTTCTTACAGCTTGAATTTTCAATGCACTCATTATTCTTCTCATAATTACAGCCTGACCCCACCAAACCAACGCATTTTTGTAGCTGTGGGCTAAAACCCTGAAAATCTTTACATTGGCAAATCTCCTCAATGCATTCCAGGCCAGTTGCAGCATCACAGAACGACGTACTATTACATGATTGGCCATAGGCTACTTTGCATTCTCCGAAGGTACCTTCAACGAAGCCTTCCTTGCATCCGCAAGTGCCCTTCAAGCTGTTTCGAATGAATTTGCATTCTGCATTTTGCGTGCAGACCGAGTTACTGTCACATGGTCCTCCAATGAGACTGACGCATTTACGTAAATTTGAATCATAATTTTGACTAGAATATCGACACCGACAGTATGAAGAATACGGTTGAGTCGGGTTTGGACCAAGACATACCAGTCCATCGAAGCATGAATCTGCAGAGCGACATTGTTGTCCATATTGTGTGCCACAAGTGCCGACAAGGGATTCTGAATAGCCCGGTTGGCATAGACATGTGCCCTTGTCATTGCCTCTTTCCTGATTATTCTTACTGCAATATGACCCAGCAGCACAAAGCCCTTCGACGCAAGGATTGTTAACCTTCCCAATGCATTGGTCCCGCGGCTGACCTACGAAGGCATAGAAGTTCCCACAGTTACTATTTTGATGGTCTCTTGCAGTACCAAACATAGACGTTTTTGGGTCGCACTGACAACTTCCCTGGACACATGTCAACGTGAATTTCCCTTCCGACATGCATTGTTCATTGAAAGTGCAGGGTTCGTTCATTTCAAGACGCGGGACACACTGACCACCGTAGGCCTGGTAGAAGCTCGTGGTGCAGACGCATTTATTATTGGAACAAACTGAATTTGGTAAGCATTTGTTAGCGATGCATCCCAGCCCAGCTAATCCAACACATTGTCCATGACTCTCTGAGTAAACCGAGGACTCTTTGTCACATTCGCATTTTCCGGCATTGCAAACCAGACCGAACATTTCCGAACATACCGCTCTCTTATCACATCATTCTGAAAATTTCCCTTTGGGACTGCATGTGCTATTGGCGTTTTCGTAATAATTTTCGTCGCATAAACAGAATCCATCCTCACTACAGGAGGAATTTTCAACACAACTGGTCACTTCAAACGCTTTGCTGCCATCTGAGTTCTCCAAGGCGTACTTGCACCTCTCCCCAGCTTTTGAGGCACATTTACCCGTGCTGAGCTCAAAAATCATTTCTTCTGGTTTGACACAATCACATGTGCCGTTGAAGCAGCCCAACCAGGATCTTCGGTCACAACGTAATGTTTTACTACAGGCCTGGCCGTAGGAGCTTCGCTGAGCGACCGTGGATGTCACGGCCGAGATGACCAGCACGAGCAACGTTAAAGAAATGAACATACTGATGCTGAAATTAACACAATTAGTAATTATACTGCCCATGCCCTTAGATTATAAATAGATTGTAAAATTGAAAAAAACTTCTGAAGTGATTATTCTTCTATAGTGAAATTTTAATTTTAAAAATCAACTTAATATATTTAAATCTTAAACGACGTAGTTATTCTATAAAGGAAGAACATGTATGACAATGATTTATACATATGCCAAATACAAAAGGAATTGCCCCAAAAGAATTAGGCACGTATGTATATTAAATTAATTACCTTCGGAACATATTCCCAAACAGCGGTTTGTGATTTACTGGGTATTTCCGGTAAACCCTGAATACAATCCGAGTTTTGAATTTTTCTTAAGTAGTAGTAGTTGCAGATGTCTTCAGCACTATATGTACGGTGCTCACGCGCGTTTAACGGTCCAGGTTTATAGCCTGGCTGGCGTCTGGCTCAACTGGTACACATGTAGTAGTTCAATATAAATTGCAAATCGTTTAGATGAACTTGAACTTGAGTCTAATTCCGTGCTGGCCACAGGCATGGAAACTGCTTCATTGTAGTCGGTAACCTCTGTATAGGTCATCTTTTATGTTAGCATGGGTCAGCTCACAGATACTCTTGTTCAATTATTACCTAAATCTAGAATTTACAATATAGGTGATTACTCCTTATTGCATCCGTATACACAAAATTGACTTATAAATCCATAATGTATGTATGTAATACGAGTAGATCTCAACGCGCTTCGCGCGCTTTCGATCTACTCGTCGGCGACTCCGGGTCCCCCACCCCCCCACCCCCTACGCCACCCCCACCCGCCCCCTTCTCTACTCCCCCATCACACTTTGTATCACGGGATTAGGTAGCATTTACCAAAATATTAATTTCGA
>JAQGAK010001092.1:0-40737 GCA_034696945.1 Lipothrix lubbocki
AAAGTTCAGTGCCTCTTGATTTTACTCCTCTTGAGGTACCCTCCACGGATATGTAAATGTATATCTACTTTATCACAGGTTTTCATTTGCCTATAGGATGAATAGTGCTTTAATGTATTATTTTAATGTTATTAATGTGATGTTTTCAGATAAAGTTTCCAGTTCCAATATTTCCACCGGTCTAGACTATTTATCTGTAATATACCTGTATGGAACATTAATAAAATTGATAATATAATATTAATAAAGGGATTTTGTCTGGAAACAAATATTTTTTTAATATTTGTACTAAGTAGGCTAAACTTTGTGTGGTCACAAATAAATAGGTATAATCAGTTTTAGTCGACAGCCCGTTTCTCCTAAATTGCTCCTTTAAATTAAATACATCTGAGCTTGTGTGTAATCTTAAATTTTCTGATATTGTATTAATTGTACAAGTTACAAATCATATATATTATAGTTTCATTTTCACAGGTAAATATTAAACCAGACGTACAGGTTACATATTCATTTATAATAAAAGTATTATTATTATCCGTATCTATGTATGGTGCTATTTCGAACTTAAAAAATACTCGCTATGTAAGCATTCAAAATAGATTAAGTTGTATATAAAATAGTGATAATAAAACTCATGTATTTGCATTATAATAAGAATGTGATTGTGTTTAGGAATAAATTCTAATTATTGGGAAATTTTCAGGTGCAACGTATAGAAACCAAATTGAAACGATATCGCAAGCCCTGTCATACGAAGGTCATCAGTTGTTGCGTTGACAAAAGAAAGTCAAGTCAAAAGGTGAAGACGCTGTCAGAGTGGCTGGAAGTGGATTTTAGCATAATAGAAAAATAATGACATTTGTAATATGTATAATAATATATTATTTGTAGTTTAGTTACTTTTGGGCAAGGCGCAGTAAGTACGATGTAAATAATGTAAATATTATCTCAGGTATTATTGACATTGACCAAAGCGAGCTGAATTTAATATGCCGTCTGTGTCATTTAACAGTATCTATGTGTAGGAAATACTGAGAGAGCAACAGCAAGACAGAAGTTTCAACGTTCCAACAAGCTCTTTTCACTGTTATAGCTTTAGATAAGTCGTTTCGTGATAATGACGATGTTATCGTCACACAAGAATAAAGCATAGTTTGTCTGTGTAGCAACAACGATATTTTGTAGCAGAAGTTTTAATGTGTAGTTAGATTTTGATCGGGTGTGTTGTGGAGAGTGAGTTTTGATTATTTTAATAAGTAAGAATATGTGACACGCAAAATTAATAGTAATTAATAATTTTTTAAATATTGCAGATTGCAGTGGTCAAGTACGGAAGTGCATGCAACAACAATAGTGCAGTGAGTGGCCTGGAACGTGCAAATCTGAATGATGGCTAGAAACGGCCAAAGCGGAAGTGGTATCGATTGGGATCTTGAACGGGAACTGGCATCCAGGGGATATTCCTTTGATGATACGGATGCGTCCCAAGATTATTTTGACCTTGACATGAACGGTCATTATGATGAATTTTGTCTACCGGAAGACCGAGTTCCTATGAGAATAGAAGGAGCGAGAACTCGAAGCGATTTTAATCTCCCGTCAGCGTTCCCCATAACTTCTCGTGGCAGAGGTCGGGGTCTTGACCGTCAGTCACTGAATGACCTTTCCCCAGGAGATTATGCTGCCAGGGGTTATTATGATATTGACGCTTCTGGACTAGCTAACATGTTTAATCGGATGCAGACGAACGATAGTTATGTTGCAAATACTGGATCCAATGCTTGGGAGGGAATTACAACTCCGTTTTCAAATCCTGTAAGACGGGCACGAGATAATGGTCTGGAAGGTACTCCAGGTAGAGGGAAACCTTATACTCCCCGAAGATCAGCTGCATCTGGCAATGACAATCTGCTGGAAAAACAAGTGCCTGGTACTCCTGGAACCCGAGTCCCTGCAGCACCACCAGTGTTTATGGCTAGGGGAGCAAAAACGCCAAAAATCGTAGTCACCAAGGAAAATGGAAAAGCATCTTCATCTGCTCCCCCTAAACGGAGTTCTGGTGTCAATGGTTCTACGAATTGGACTACTAAACCATCTACACCTAAGTACTTCACTTGGCAAGACACTGATGATTACAGAAAAACGACTGAGATGCATGGAGAAGCACAAGCTGCAACGATGTTTCCTCCGAAGCCGCCATCAAGTCTAAAGAGGGAAGATATTGTGAGACCCACTGTTTGGAAATCCTCTGTAAGTTATTAGTTACGGTTGGATTCATTACACGTCCCGTTGCTATTTAAGTCTAAATATTGACGCTATGTTTATCATTAATTTTTACATAGCCTGTTACACCACAAATTGACTACCAATGTCGGGACACGCCAAGGCCAGCAGCATCCAGTTCTGCATCCAGGTTCCTGCCGACCAGGATTAATGAAATGGTGAGACTCATAATAGATACTTGACTAAAGTGAAAGTTAACATCCATTAGCAGATTTTCGTACTGAATGTTTATTATTGACAGAGTGTGGACGAGAAGCGCAGATCTGCCGTGAGATCTTTACCGGAAGAACCACTTGCGGATGATCCTGACGTTATCACTATAGCTGTTAAATTGCCATGTGGAAAGCAGACACGTCGTCGCTTTTACAAGACGGATTCACTCAGGGTAATTTATTTACTACTTATATTATTTACAACTTCTTTTATTTAATAAGAAATTCCAACAATTATTTGTAAGATAAGATTAAAATTATTTCATACACCTGAAACCTAATGCTTCAAATTTGTATTTCAAAAGTTGAAAATATATTTTTTTTCGTAGATGCTGAAAAGTTTCATCTGGAGTCAAAAGGCTGCTCCAAACAATTTTCAAGTTTACGCTAACTGCCCACGTAGGATTTTGGAGTGCGATTCAACAAGCCGCAATCCTATTGTGGATACATTCGAAAGTGCCGGTATCACGACCAATGAAACCTTACACGTAGATAGGTTGAAGTAGAAATTTAGATCGTATTCTCTTTAATGATTTCACTTGATTATATAATGCTTTTTTTCTCATATCCGTTTGAATAAATGGACTAGCGTTTTTCCGATATATGAATTAGTATACCAATAAGCAATGATTTCTTAGGTCCCAATCTCACCAAAGCCATATGTAAAATATGATGTTATGAGATTATTTATTTTGTATAAATTTGAAATAGTATAATAGATATTTTTATTTAAAAAGCATACAATGATCAATTTGGATTTTCATTTCGTTGAGTTAAATACATCATAAATCATTAAAAGACAGCGAAAACCGATGAATAGCAGCAGCGAGAATACCAAGTATAATGGTACAAAGACAAATGTCAGCGACACCTTGTTTAGTTGGACTGCGACTAATTGCATTTATCCTCCTCATCGTAACGATACCATCCCCGTAAGAAGTGGAAGCATTCACTGTTGGCTCCTCTTCTTCTATGTTCATGGGATCTCCAGAGTTAAACATGCGTACCCGGGCTACCAAAACTTTTTGAATTCGATTAGATGGGATTTCCTATAAGAAATTAAATTAACTTATTTTTCTATTGATTCAATGTTATGTTGTATAGATTACTATAAGAGTATGAAGGTAGGTAATATAAAATTACGTTCCACAATAGGCGCTGTTCACTTGGTGTAACAACTTCTGGAGGGGCTGTCAATGTCTCAACTTTGAACTGATCAGGTTCATATTTAATGTACGTTTCAGGAATCATCGATGCAATTGTAATTGCAACTGTCTGGCTAGATTCTAGAAGCCCAATGGAAGGAATAACTTGATAACGACCTGGAATGCATGATGTTACCTGCAAAATTGACAATATTCATCCATGTAGACACTACTTGCTTATTCTTGTTTTATCCCTTATCGCAATCTTAAAAAATGAGTTACCGTGTATACTCTTTATTTATTTGCAATTAAAACTTACTCGATAGCAAATATGCTTCCGTGAACTGTTCTGAATTCGAAGGAAGCCTTCCAGGTGAGATCCCACGCTGTACATAGATACTGTGCTATCAATGACAATATGTTCAAAGTGGAGCTGTGGATGCAAACAATGTATGTGATTATGTAGAGGTTCAAAATAGAAGCAGTACTTTTTAATTTGCTGTAATATAATATTTTAATTGTATAGGTTACCGGGGAAATCCTTAATAAGTTTTTGAAAGAAAAGGTGAAAATTACTGGCAGATTGTCGTGGTTGGATTGCCTTCTTAAACACACAGGAGCTCCATCAGTATTAATTTGTTTGGAGCTTCGTGGGAGCATGTCGGGATTGAAATAGACAGTTTTACAAATATTACTACTGTTATTGTCGTCGTAAAACTTATTGCTTGTACTCATTTTGCGGGACAGACATGAATGTGAGTTTCCAAAGCCATGCATCAACACGCTTGCTGCTGGAGACGGTGAATATTTCTTATTTTTATTAGTGACTTCACTAGTTGAAGTTTGAGTCGGAGTCTCAACTAATCTTAAGTAACGTGATTTCTTGTCCTCTTCTGGTGACTTATTCTCTCTCATCAGACTCCTAACAACGTTTGCAGCAGCGCTGAAGGAAGTATCAAGACTATCAGATACGCTAACATTTTCATTTTTAAATTCTTTAACACCTTTCTTGTCATCTCTGGTCCTTTGATCTTCAATATGTGGCACGTTCATTGATTTAGATTTCTGGGAATGCGAGGTCATTTTGGCAACTTGGGCTATTTCTTTAGGGGTTGAGACACTGGAATCCCACCAGCAGCCCTCGTGGTTCTTGTTCTCAAAGGAGCTGGGAGGTGTAATGGCTTGTCTTTTTTGCTGGGAGAGGAGCCGAGCAACTTGTAAGGACATGGAGCTCACTGTAAAGGGCATTCCATCGGATGTTCTTAGTGAAATCGTACTCGGATTTTCAGATACCATAGCTTCTGAGGGGAATTTGAGAGTACTGTAACTACTGCTATCTTGTTCCGTCGAGGACTTGAAAGATGCTGCTGGTGATATTATTTCCTCCGCCTCCAGATTTGGTTTCGTTCTCTTCTGACTATTATTATTATCATCGACATGATTAGAAATGTAGTCTTTGTTACGCGGTTGACTTTTACTATTTATTTGTGTACTCTTATTGTTATTTTGGCATGTTGCAGTAGTAGAACAAGGAATCTCCGTAGGATTTGAATTTCCATATCCCATGTCATCATCAATCATGTTTAAAAATGGGTAGGTTTCTTTAGTTTCATGGCATGCATTGACTTTTTTCTTCACATGTCCACCACTAAGCCTAGTATAACTTTCATTAGCCATCTGATTCCAAGGATTGTCATATCGAATGCAAGGGAAATCTTGGTTGACGCGTTCCATAACATCTCTTAATGCCGCATTAGCGATATTGTAATCAGCCTTCGGGTTGGTATTAGTGACAATGTTTTGTTGTACACGAAACTTTTTAGCTGCAATGATTGTGTCATTGGCGTCAAATGTGTCTTCGTCCCGAAATATCTTCACTAAGCTACATTGGTTTTCGTTCCTTTGTTGTGAAAGAAATATATTAGCAATTTTTGTGGCATCATTTACAAACTCTTCTGAACTCTGGAGAATAGGAGTTTTTATGCTTGTGATGCCGTTGCTACTATTAGTCTCTCTGACTTCTTTGTAAGTCACCGGATATTCCAACTGCATCCACATACGTTTCAAGGATTCTATCTGAGCATTGGATTTCTGTGTGGAGTTCATTACTAATTCAATGGGCTCGAAATCTGAATCGGAGGTATCCATGAAGGCGGGTGACTTGGTTTCAATAATGCCCGCAGCACTCTTTTTCATTAGCGATGAGTTGACCTTTTCCAGGGAATTATTTCTTCTCTCTGCTTTCCCCATTGTATTTCTTCTGTTCACTTTCCCCAATGCAGTATTTCTTCTGTCCATCTTCTCCAATGAAGAGTTTTTTCTGTCCACCTTCTCCAACGAATTATTTCTCCTATCTACTTTCTCTAATGAATTATGTTTCCTATCGCCCCTAGTAGTGTTGTATTCCATACCTGGCTGCGCCGCATTTGTCTTCATGGTGTAAGAACTTCGGGGATTATTTTTCACGGAGATATTGTGGAAGCTATTCGTTACCGATATGTTATTAGTTTTATTTTCTTGAGGAACATAACCTGCTGATTTAGGCAATTTCTCCTGGATCTTAGATATTGCATTCATCCAGTTGATTACGTGTTCGCTCTCATCTGAGGTGTCATTGTTTTCACCAAGCTTCATTTGCCGTTGAGGCGGGGAAATGTGAGATTCTTGGAGTAAATCTATCTCACCATACTCAAGAGTTTCGTTTAAATTTGAAGCAAGGGATGAAGCAAACAAAACTGGTAATCTTTGCTTCTGCTGATGAAATGAATCCACTCCAGATCCTGATTTTTGCATGGCGAGGAATTGTTTACTATTGTCTGCATCTGCAATAACACTACTTGTTGGTACTTCTAATTCTAATTGTTTATTCAGCGCATTATTGCCTCGAAAGTTTTCGCTTGGGGACGTTTTGTATTCTGCAAACTGTTTTTTACTATTATTGGAACTTTCCATGGGTTTAGATTTTGCTTTTAAACCGAGAACTGTCGCTCCACAAGGTATTGCCCTTGACCTTCCTTGACATTGTCTACGTATTTGTTGCGTTCTGGCTCGTTGTATTGGCAGTGGCGTTCTTAATGATTTACTGGAAATACTGACGGAATTATTGCTTACATTGTTGGTTCTTACTGGTAGACATGATTTCGGTGGTAATGAGATTTTCTTCGCCACTGCATTATTACATCTTCCAATTTTGAATTCCTCTGGGGGTATATTTGGAGTATACTTATGCTTATTGTTTTCGAGTAAACTTGAGCTATTATTCTTAATACTGGATGTTACCGTACAATTTTGTTTGCTAATTAATGGTCTTTTAAAATGGGATGATATTAAAATAGGCAGCTTTGACGGTCGCTTTGCGGGACTTTGACTTTCAGACATGGTGATGCTTTGCTCATTTGCTGACTGACTGCCGAGCTGACGATTCAAGTAAATTTGTCACTCGTTTACACATGTAGTCACTGCTTTTTTATGGAAAAGTTGGTTCCTTCCTTACATTTCTTGCAAGCAGCGATGAAAGTTGTTGTATTTTATGTGTACTGTTTAACTGTTTTAGCCAACTATGTCTATTTTCTACATGGTTTACTGTCAAAATACAATGTGATTTTCCCCTACATACGTCGTTTGTTACTGTTACGTCTACTTTGGATTGGAAGATAAATGAATATAATAATGAGGAGGAGAGAATGATATGAAACTTATAAAAAACTTTTGAAAAAATGCGATAAGCAAGAAAAAGAAAAGAAAAACGCAAGAAGGCGTGATGCAATTCCATTTTTGTCATAAAATGATGATACATTTTTCACCAAAATGTGTAAAATATTTTGCATTTGTACTCTAAACTGAAAGAGGTATTATAGAAAATATAATTTTGCAAAAGCAATTTGACTAAAAAGATATCAATCAAATGCGTACTTTAGTGACTTATGGTGAGCAAATCTATAGTAACTGTTCATTATGGGGCAGCAACAATATTATGATTATAGCGAATGGATCACAATATTGTTCACCTTGTATTAAAGTACTCATATTTTTTTTAGAAGAAAAGAAAACTTATGGATCAGACTGAAATATCTAATTATTCAATTTACGCAAATAATTTGATACATACCCAGGGGTCTATGTCCGCAGATGTATTTAACTTATAACGTATGCATTTTAATTGCACGTAATCCTTTTGCATTAAATCAACAAATTAGTATTTGTACTGATTAATTTAAAATTATTACGACCACAGGAGCATGAGAATCATTTGTTAAAAAAGTAAACCGACGAATTGGATTGGAAAGCGAGTATCAAATTGCAGCCGTAATCGTTTTATTAAGTGATTGTTCTTCCTGAATTTAAGCATTTATTGATATAAAAAGTTAGTACCATGTGAATTATATATACTCCAATACCGGAACTAGACTAATACCAGCTTTTCTTTTTAACTCCACTTAATGCAAATCAAAACAATGTGTTATTTTTTAATACCGTCAAGCTATATGATCATAAAACAGATTTTATTCATTACGTCACATAATACATATTATATACATATATAATAATATTTATGAGAATTAAGTATAGGTAGGTATGTACACATTGAGAGCATTGCCACATACATATGTAACATCAATATATCCATATATAAGTTTATTCGAGCAGGTAAGTTAATTTAATTTCTCTTTATAACTTGTTTGCTGCAAAGAGGTAATCAAAACATAGGTTTATTGATATTGCACAGCTATATAAGAGCTACACACACAATTAGTGATTATAAGTTTTTACATCGTCTATATACATTGGAAGTATATGATAAGCGATTGGTTAAACTGCATGCAATGTTACAATCTAAAATACATGTTTTCATAAACAACAAGTAAATACTTATTTAAGTACTAAATACTAATAATAATTTATTTATACTACATAAAGGATATTTATTGATTTCCCTACATAGCAACTAACATTCTATATTAAGATGTCAATATAGGTAATAGGTATATTTTTTATTTTGGTGTGAAAGGTTTTAGCCCTTCATTCACAAATTTTACATTTCTTATTTACAATATTATAATACATTCATGTTATAGTAGGTACTTGCTTAAACCTATTCAAAGGTCTGTTCAAACATCATCGTGTATACAACCAGCCATTTTACACTTTGATTTTATGAATTTTCATAGCACATCGCATAAGTAATTAAACGATTAAGAGCCTATGTAGTATAGAGTTAAAACATCAAGTTCGCATGTTATTATTTTTGAATTGTGTTAATAAGCTTTCAGTACATGATGTCAACAACTGTTCTTCGACACGCTCCAAGGAATCTTACATGGGAAATAATAAAAAAGAAATAAGCAATACTGACGGTGAGGATATAGACAGTAAAATAAATTCAGAAACCATAAAATCTTGTAATAATAATTACTATTATTGCAATGCTATAAGGGAGATTCTAACAGAACAGCTGCATTAATTCTATACTGTCATAACTAATACAGAATATGGGTAAGTATTATATTTGAAATGGTTTGATAACGGAAGAAGGATCTGTTGCTGAAAAGAGAAAAGTTTGACATTATGAATATCCTTCTTGCCCAACAAGGGTAAACAGAGACAGACAGACCGAGCTCATATAGATAATACATACCTACCAAGGTATCAATACCAACCAACAATATCATCAGTTCCCTGTTCCCTCACAATTCCAAATTCACTCTATACATGTAAATATCTACAGGCGTACAGAATATAAGCTTGTCAACAATATATACTTATATCTAAACTTGTCCACGGGATATAGGCTTGTACCCAATATACATATAAGCTTGCAGATGATGACATTTTGGTTGCAATTTCTGTAAGGAATGTAGAAATTGGTGTCAATTTTTCCTTCTTTTTCAGTAGTCATTACTAGTACTTGATGATGATAGGGCTGGCGACGGCAGCCGTGCGGAGAAACGATGATGGGGAATACGTTGACCATCAGCGAAACGTTGGAGAACAATGTCCAATGGGTAGCGGTGGCGGTGGAGACCAGACAACTTCGCAACGGACTCTCTGGTCACCGAAGCTTCATCATGACAAGTGTCGTCCATCGTACACGTCTCTGTTAATCAGTCAACCGCATCCGTCAATTTACTTACATATGCATTACAACTTCATACTGACAATGAGCGAAGAGGAAGTGATATTTCTGCAGCTTACCGTGTACCTTTACATACTTCAAACATCTACCATGCTAAAGCTATATTGCTCGGTAAAGTAAACATCCGCCGTCTAGAAATAAATGCTCACATGCTGCTTTAATATGGTTTGAATATACGATAGATGGTTTATATACTGATGGACAGCCTTTTAGTGAGATACTGGTCGCCGTGTATGTTTTGACACTCATTCCTAACCTTATTCAATGCCATAATGGAAGATGAGAAAGCAAGTATTTGAGTTATAAAAACTAAAAGAATGCTTCAAGATGTGTTACAACAAAGTGGCTCAACTGCTTAAAACAGATGGTTTTGTAATAAAAACGTAACTTTTAGAATCACTTTCCTGTACAAAGAGATACAAGGTAGCTGAATCATTATTTTGATATTCCCTAAACCTATATAAAGCCACTTAAATCTTTGGATAAATATAACCATAAAGCCTAATTTATGGAGAATCCGACAGTTTTCAATGTAGCACGAGATATTTCGCTGCAGTAAAATAGACTATGTAATTGTATTTTAAATTGGTGAATTATGCTTGAATGCCTTCGCATAGAACCAAGAATGCCACCCATGCCTTTGCTTTTTTGAAAATTAGCTTAACAGTCTTGAAATAACTCTGCAATTATATCCAAAATTATGCTTACCTGAATTACAACAGACGCTGTCTGCCCCGCACTGACCACTAGTAATGTCTCCTAATGGACCAGAACAAGGTGCTCCTGGGTTCTGACAAAGTGTAGTGAACCGATTTTCCAGCTGGCAGGAGGAAGTTTCTGGAGTGGCAATTAAGCATCCGAATTCAGGTGAGCAGCAGATGGAAGGACCGTAGCATCTTCCCCCAGATCCGGGAGGACCGCACTGCTCACACTAAAATCACATATGATTAGATTGCATAAGATTAGATTCATTCGGATTTTAGTAATTTTAGTAAAAACAATTTTCCAAAATAGTAGTAACGATATGAGTTTAAAAGCATAATAATGTTCAGCAGTCCAACCTGTCGAATCTTCTTTTCACTTCCAGACCTCTTTCCACCAGGTGGGCAATTCGTAATGAAACATCCCGTCACAATAGTGATTGTTAACAGAAAAGCACCAACCCCACAGTGTAAATTAATCATTTAGATCTGCCTTAAATTCTAAAAAGTACCCAACTGAGTTTCAATTTAGCTTGGTTGAATGACTTTAAACGTTAGTTAGTAATTTATCTTTTAGTTGTATAATCTTCGTGTCTTATTATGAAAGAGAAATTGTAGCTAATTTTTGTAGCAAAATTTTATTTTCTATTTACTATCTGGAAATACTTGCGAAATTTAAACAAAATTTCAATGGCAAGAGTCTATATGATTGCACAGGAGGATGCAAGAGAACCGTTTGGCAGGCAATGCAGAATTGTTGTCAAGAGTCTCTGGAGCTCACTCTGACTTTTGTAGTCGCCAACTCCAGGACAGAACGCCGCCCCTGACAAAGTACCTACCACCTAAATCAACAATTTCCCTCAAAAGTACAACCTCCAGATTGTACTTACACCTCCGCATTTTATTTTTATATTCACAGGGCATTATTTGCCAAACGATATTATTGTTGGACAGCGGGTTAGTTTTCACAAAGAGTCAATTATTAATAGCACCTAGTTGTTTGATAATGGGATTTTCATAAAGGTAATTAAATTGTTTCCAATACTACGAATGATATGATTATGATATGAAATCCAACAAAGTGGCAATACATTTGAGCATATTGGAAGTTTCAATACCATCTGCGATCATTAAAAATATTGTGCGGTCCTTGTATAAATGTCAATATCGGTGAAACATTGATAAATTTAGTAATACAAGACAATGCGGTGTTTTGTTATTGTCATCTATTACGATGTCATATGTTTTAGAGTGTCCAGTTGTATGTATAATATTTCGCGAAATTCAACACTTGCATCCTACAATACATATGTATGGTACAGGCCCCAGCAAGGATTGATGTCAGGAATTTTTCATATCATTATTTTTATTTTGTCATATTTTCTACACAGCTTGAACTATTGTAAAGTTTAACTTATATTATAAAACGGATCGGATTATCTAAGCTGCTAAACATATCAATATTTGAATTCACCCCATGTAGTACATTTTATTGCCAAATAATTACTGCTTCCGGAATAAAAAGCAAATGTGAACAACACGGACAGTTCTTTTATCGTTTAATTTCGGGTAGGTTCGACAAGTGATTAAGTGCCAATCGGATGGGATGTCATGGACAAATAATTATTGTCCAAGTAGATGCACTGTGACATTAGGAATGAAATGCACCCTAATGTTTTACTCATACTTGAAAACACACACGCAACATTTCGACTTGCTCAGAAGGGCAGAATATTTGGCTTAAATTATGTTTTGGTTCATCAAATTAATTCATTTGAGCTATCACAGGAGAAAATCGATTTACATTCTTAGCCCACACACAATTTCAAAATTTAAGACACATACATATATGTATGTATGAAGCTTTTCCCAAATGTGATGAACTCGCGGTTTGAGTAGATCACATCACACATATCATACAAAAGGACACAATAGAAAGAAAATCTCCATATGGAGGTTAAAGTTGATCCCAATCCATATCAACTCTGAATAGAAATCTTTTTTGGAAAAACCGACCAGAGAAAGTACTGATGGATACAGTGTAGAGTGTAAGTCCAGTAGATGTAAACCTACTACATTATCATAATCTACCGAACATAATTTTCCCCTTTGACGACAGCACGCCGTTCCCCATACTCACTCAGCGAATGACAACGAACGCATATACATATGCACATAATGTTTGAACTTGTATGTCAAACATTATGCTGAACTTGTGTATGTCAAAAAGTATTTCAGAAAAAACTATATGTATTGGGTAAAAACTGTGTAAGCTCTTTGACACTCAAAGGTAGGTCAAAGGAATGCATTCCCTCATCCTCCTACGTTTTCATCTCCTTATTCACAATGGTTTGGTTTTTTGAGTATCCTGAATTTGAATTACTTTGACACTATGGATGTCAACAATTTTGTGATGGTGTGCATACATGACCAGATCTATTCATGTTCAAAGGCTATAAGACTTTATTTTAATACAATTGGAACACAACAGGTTTGGAATTCGGAATAAAGAAAATCATATTATGTTTTCCCTGTGACATTGGAGCCAGCACAATGCACATAATATGCTACAGTAAAGAACTCCGACAGCGTCACAACAACAAAGCAAACATGGAATGAAACATAGTTTTTCGATTTTCTCTAGTCGTGAATCTCATACCAGTTCTGCAAATCTTACACAAGGTAAGATGAGTGTTCTGTCGGCATGATCCAAAGAACACGTACACTCGGACTTTGAAAATACACTTCGTAATGCAAGGTGTTGAGCTTAAAGTTAAATATTTACTTATTACATTTGAAAATAAAGTACGCAACATCCAATAACCGACCTTTGACCTACTTGTAGGAATCCTCAGGGATCTTGACGGGCCCATGATGACAAATTCAGAACTATATATGGGAAATGAAAGTGCGAAGTAAAATTCCGACACCCATGCATTTTTACCGAAGGTACTAATTGTAAGTTCCAGTTTTATATTTAGTAAGTTCGTGGACCTAAATATTACACTCTAGATACATGTGTGTGAAGCTCCAGATAAAATTAATAATAATATTTTTGACGTAAAAATGTAACAAATATAATTGTATTTACCAACTGCTTGAAAACCGTCATCAAAATAAATGCATGTGTATTTTTCATTATCAATGGTAAAAGTATCTTCTTGAAGTTGAAGTACGTAATAACCGTAAATGACCGTACTTGTAAATAAATACATAGAGATCCGTTTTTAGCAATAACACGGACGTGAGTATAATAAAGTTTGCATGTTAATGAATACTAATGATTATAATAAGCTTGGAAACTAAAAAACATCCATTACAGTAATTTAACTTGAATTAATCGAATAATTTTATAAATGGAAAAAAGACTCGGTCTACTACCCACGCTTCTTAGGCTATGATCGTGTGTATGTAAAATACGCTCATATACTATATGTATAAGACAATTAGTACTCCTCCAACCAAGTACGTATGGCATTCTCCAGCAGGTAAATTAATTATGTCCTAAAGGCAGTCAAGTAAGAGCAGGTACTTATGCATCTAATGTGGCATGAACATTGCCCTCGTACGTGCTGGATCTGTGTATGTTAACATTTCATACCTGTACAGTACAGGCTGTCACAGGTTATAAATGACGTGCGTCCATATGTTCCTTAAGTAGCTGTTGCATACGTGTGTAATGACAAGTTATGGTCTCATAACAGCAAAAAAGTTTATTATTTCTAAGAACTATAAGATTTCTTGGTTAGGTATGTTTGCTATGATATTGCCCGTAACCAGTTTAATGCTATTATTTTTAATAGAGTATTCGCAAATTCTTAGAATTAATTTTTATTAGTTAAAATGACAGCAACTTAAGAGATTCTCTCTCAAGCAAGTTTTTAGGATCTTAGATCCGTGCAGCGAGTATGATGGAGGAAGACCTACGGATTTATTCAAGTTGTCCAGTATTAACTACAAAAGTATAAAAACAATGCAGAAATATTATCCAGAGGAAAATTAGAAATCTCCCTGCATATCCATGCATGTATATGGTTATGTTAGCTTTTGGTATTTCGCAACATATGATTACAATTGATTATGTACTTGCATAAATTTTAATGTTTGCTTACTGGAATAAGCTATTTCATTGCGTCATTTTTGTTTTTAAAAAGCTCAAATTTATGAATTGTAACATTTTTTTAATTATTTCTGAAAAAACTCACCCACGTACATACTTAAGTATAATTATATTTATATGTATCGTAGTTTATAATATATGAGGCTATACACCTTTAAAATATATTCAGAAGGTACATTAACATCTATAAAAGATCCTGTATAATTTTAGCAACAGACAAAACACTATGTGTCACTTTAAACACAGGTTTGCTTACTGTACCTAAACAAAATACAGCACTTGAAGTTTCGATGCATACCTTTTGATATTCGAGCTCACGGTAAACGACATTGAAATACTTTTGTCTGAGATGCTTGTGTGTTGTTGTTACACTTTTGTTTCTGTGCATTATCCTTCTCTGACTTCGAACTTTTTTCCCTTCCGTACAAAGTAAAACAATAGATAATACCGCCTACGCAAAATCAAATTAGCAACCTTGTGAAGTTTATTTCCACATTTTATACGTCATCTGAAACAGCGTGAAAGGCATTTATTACAAGTATGTACACATGAACATATTATATATGAACGCATGTTATTAGCAGGTAATATGTGTTTGTGCTCTTGTTCACTATTGTCTATAAACAATTTTAATACGGCAGGGGTTCCAAGATGTTTGCCAAGAAAGTGCAAAAATTTACAACGCACTGGGTTCATCTACACATTACGCACATAGTCACAGCGTATATTTTATTGCTTTTGGTAGTTTAGTTGAGCAATTATATTAATAAACTTACTTTTAGTTTGTGGCTTATAGAGTTTGGTTGCGTCTATTCAATATTATTATGCGAAAATTTATAGCAAGTACATAAATCTTATTATTATTAGGACACAAGCAAACATTTGGAGTTATAAGACACTGATACACGCAACATAAACCTGTAATGTCAACAGCCTTGGAACAGCAAAGTTACTGTAAAAGGGGCAAATGCATATATATATTACTTATACACATACATATTAGTCTACAAAATTAAAACCTGTTATTACAATTTTGTAAGGATTTTCTGAGTATACATGTTTCAGCTTTAATTGTTAATAATTAAAACAAAAACAGTAGAGTAGTGTCCTTGTTTAAATTTCACTTTGTTGAGTTACGTCCAATATAAATGAATGAGTCTAGATAGACAAAACAAAAAAAAACGGAAAAGAAAGGTAAGAAATAAAATAAAATCATATGTAGTTAATATGTAGATACTTGAATTTAATTTGCGAATTTAATACAAACAATACAAATAGCCCCAAAAGATGTCCTAATGATCACAATTCAATTCTGATTGGGACATGAGTTAGTCGGTTGACCCGTATGACAGGATTGATTTCTAGATAGTTGAAAAGATCGACGAGGAAACAGAGGATGTTCTGCTTCATGTATCCATGGATGTAGAGAAAGTCCGTGATGCGGAGGTGATAGACGGTTTCGGGGAAAAGGTCGTGACAGAGTCTCTCAATAATCGAATGGTTGGCAATTGTCTCATAGATATTCAGCATGTCATCCGGTTCTGGAACAGCTATCTCACTCACTTGCACGTCATTGGAACAGTAGAGAGCAAACAAGGAACAGATTCCCACACCATCACATAAGTCTCGTATTTCATGTACTTGCGGTACGTTCAACCAACGATTGAGTCGACCACAAGGCTATAAAAATCAAACAACACCAAGAAAAAATCAATATATCATAAATATAAATGTTATAAGTATGCCTTAAATAATAATACATTTTAAAAATGTTACTTCACATGCTATTTATATATGTTTAATATATGGCATTATATATAAACATGTTGGTTTCTATACGTCATAGAGGATGTTGGTTTCAATCCCTAAGTTTAGAATGTATTGGTTGTAAACTTTACACCTAGCAAATTCGAGATTTTCTCCTCTAAAGCGTTTTAGAAAGTCCGCAAGAACCAACAAGTCATATTAAACAATAGAGTGTGTATGTAAATAAACTGCTGATCATACTGCTGTTTTTATAATTCCGTAACGCAAAAAAGTCATATTTTTTCGTAACAACAAGAAGTGGTGAGAAATATTTGCTTGTTCCTTAAACACAATAATTCTAAGAGCAATAAAATATTCTCCGCAAAACAGCTGAATTTGGAAGTTGCATTGTCTTATTCGACATACAACAATAAAAGTTAAAACTTAGCAACAATAAAATAACCATTAAGCCCACTAACAAGGAAGTTGAATCAAGTTGACAAAATCATTTATCAACACATATGAGGGTGAAAAATAAAGAGTGGAACGAGAATGGATCAACTCCCTGCATCAACGACGTTACTGTAATATGCTACTACACACGCTAAAATGTACAAAAAAAATAAACGTTTAGTTCTACCTTTACCATTTTCTCCGGTTCCTGTGTATACAGCCCGTGCATCACAAGGAAAATATAAGATTTAAGAAGAATTATTCTTCACGAAGTCATAGATATGGAACCATCATGCACTATCAAGTATTTCTTATATTTCATAGACAACATATAGTTACACACACAATATGCAATACTGCAGCATATTACATTACGTATGAAATCCATAGAGGATAAACTTCGTTAATCCGTCAGAATAATAGAAAGTTCAAAACAGGCTTCCTAAATCAAAGGACCTTCCTTATATATGTAGTTCTGAACGCTGGTAGGAAGGTACTTTGACAAACAATTAGCCCGAAGTTGAAGCATCAACAATTTTTTCCTACGAAATCAAATACGCTACGGTGGTAAGGTGAGAAAGAAATGCATCGGCAGTCATGGTGTACTGATGGAGGAGATACCGTATTTCCTACCACGAGTTTAGAGACAGGTTAAATTAAGATAAATTTTGGTTACTAAATTGAAACAAATGGTAGCTGTACACTACAGCAGATCTCACAAGCAGAGCTTCATAGAAAACATATGTAGCGGAGTTGATGGTTACATAAAAACTGCTACAGTATGCACGACGATCCGTGGGATCTGCCGAACGTGTGTCCCATGTCATATATACTGTTTCAAATATTGAGATGAATGAAACCCAGCAACGTGATTTCATCGTTGAAGAACATTCTTATACATACTTATGCACCTGTTGGTGGTATTCCTGTTGTTTGTAGACAAATACTTAAAAATGAATACACTCAAAAGATCTCAAAAAAATCTTTTATGTAAACTCGTCATATACGGTATTCATAGAATAGTTATTATTCAGATAACTCAACCTGTCTTTGAAGATGTAATTAAAGTGTATTTGCAATCAGCAACAAGCGTCGTATCAATAACGGTCGGCTTTTAATTGAATTACTAATTTTTTAGGCTGTAGATAAATCCTTTCGTCACAAGCTGACAAGCTATGATGAATCAAATTGTGGTTAAGGAAAACGCTTTAAAAAGTATAAAGCGTTGCTACGACGTGTACCAAATCCTTAAGACAAAACTCATGTGAGCATATGCACACCCTGCATGTGCATGTATACAATTTTAAATTTCAATTGCAGTGCAGCAGGACGTATTTCCACACGACTAATTCCCTCATAGAATTTCAAGAGAGAACAGTTGTTACGTTTAGTTACTTTTACAGTTGTTTAGCACCAAACTTCCCAGAACCGAACTTTGAAAAAAGTCAAAAAATAAATACAAACAAACAAGTATGGCATCTGCTTTTCCTTTACAACGTCGTATATGTGCAAAAGTCATGCTAAAAACTCCATATCCGAAGCATCAAAATCTTCCCAATGTTTCACAACCTTACCAAACCTTCAAAACCATACCAAAGGAAATATAATATTCCAGTTCACAGATTCACAGAAGCAAAAACTTGAGGGAATTGACAGACATACGGCAGAGGAATTACAGATAGTTTATTGTGCCTCTATTTACAGTGAATGAAAAAAGGGAATCAAGTTTATGACCACTGTGACCAATATTCTAAATCAAAACAACAATAAAAAAGACTGAATTGTAAATACCTACAATTGGGTAGACCTAGAAATCTAACGGTTTATGCCTTGTATAAAACTGCATGTCTATTCGGTCAACCTTATTTAAGGTTGACAAAACAAACGGTTGACTTTACCAATAATGGCAAATCAACAGTTTTAATAAGAAGATTGCAACCTTCAGTGATTCAATGCTATGCCACGTAATGCAATAGAAATATTTAAAACCAAAGGAAATATTTAAGTTATAATCATCCAAAGTTAATGCAGATTTGCAGACATGACGTCTGTGGTTAGTAAAGGGAAATATTAGAAAATTTCTTTAAATAAATTAAAAGTTACCATGTATATCTACATTCAATATAATACACATTATACAAATACAGTAAAATACATAGTTTAAAAATGCAGTAACAACACTTACAAGTTTCTGGCTTTTTGTATTACTAATGATATAAGACTTGAGCGTCAGCATTGCGGCATTGATCCACGCAATCAGGAGCTGCTCGGCGCTTGAAGTTTCTATAATATAAAAAAAATACAATTTCACAAAATTCCTCAAACTTCCATAATTCAAAGATTGCACAACGTGGACGATGAACGATACAAAATCATTATTATCATTATACTTATTAACGCCAATGGAGCGTCAAGTTATAAATCCATAATAGAGCTTCAATGGCACAGGAGTTCACTCTCACGCCACTGAATTGGAATTCATTGAATGATTACAAAGTTTCTCTATACTACACTAACTAATCCTCTAATATACTGTACAAATTTAAATTTCATTAGAATTATACCTGGATCAATGGTTTGGCCAAAACTGTTGAGCGTGGCAACGAGTCGGTCACGATTCAATGTTTCTTTACAGTACAAACCCATTATGGCTTCTATGAGAGCAATATGTGCAGCCTGTATTTAGAATCAAAGAAAAAATCATCCATTCAAATACTAATAACCCCCACGTTCCTTCACACAAAATTTTAACATGGGTACGGAAATTATATATTGTAATGCAATTATAAATCAGTAGTAAGTATATATACATACAAGATAATACAAAAAAAACATCAACAAAAACTTATGAGCTACTTTGGGCGCTGATTCTTGGCTTCGCATATTACAAGGCTAATGTGAATGGATATGTATTTGTATTAGCTTCAAAGGTTGTATAAATACAGTATAACAAACTTCAAATTTGACAGATTGCCGTCCGTAGTTTGTATTTATTTAATACATACAAATTTAATATAAACACATATGTGAGCAAAAATTATATCTAAAAGTTATCTATGTATCTAAACAAGAAGGCGCATTCAATACTCCTACGAAAGGCTGTCTGATTCGTATATATGATGTTGTAATAAATAAAAACAGGCGTGTAAGCGGCAGTTTCACCCATAACTTTAGGGCAAAAAATATACTCATGTTGCTTCACGTTGCTATTACGAATCCTAACCCAAATCTTGTCAATAGTAAACATCATATAATATAGTGAACAGGTGAGTATAATTAAATAAAGTTCGGTGGGTTTTGTATTTAGAAGGTATGTATGTATACATACATATTCATACAGTATATAAAAGAAATGACAACAAACATGTTATATGACATGTAATTTGTATGCTTAATAAAAGCTAAAGAATTCAACGCCTCGTAACTCAAAAGTGTGAGTAATCAAAAGTATAACAATAAAAGCTGTTGTGAGTATCAGTAAACTATCTAAAAGCTACTATACAGATCAATATCTTCTATATTATGACATGTGTTGCAAAATTAAGTCATCAACTTTAAATTAAACAAATGTTAATTTATAAACAAAGAGTGACAATCTATAATAATAGTATCACTCAAACAATCAAGTTACGAAACTCGCCCTGTCTTTATTTCTTTTTGAAAAAAATAAGCAAAATTCGACGAACTGAAAGTCATAAAGGATATGGCTATGTATATTGCATGTGGAAAAATGCGCTTACAATTCTTAGAGGTTTCTTTTGTCGCAAAGTACCCTCGGTAAGTTTCATATCCGAAGGTTGAGCCACATAAACGCCACGCCGAGAGAGGATTTTGATGATATCCCAATGTGTTAACCCCCCACTGCGGTAATGTTGGTTTTGATACAAGTGATCCAGAGCCAGACAATATAACTTGCCATTCACCAGACCTTTGATGACTTCGTCTTTCAGTCTATACTTAGGCTTCCCCTGTACACGGTACCAAATTCCAAAAGGTATAGATACATAAATACACATGTGGCAAATGAAAATTTATGCTGCATTTGAACATAAAAAATAGAAACTGCGCTAATTATTACAGTAAAAAAGATTTTACATCAACATATATTATAGAGATAGGGATGAAAAATAGCATCACAATTTCCGATATACAATGCACAATGATCTTGCAGTGTTGCAGCTTGCAGTCACACAAAATATTTATGTGCATTGCATATATAGTATATCAAATTGCGATCGAAGATAAAGATCACTCAAAGCCCATATGCCACACACATAGTTAAAAATATTTTTTTGTTTTCACTTCTCATGAAATAAAGTATTCGTAGGTAGATGTAATTGCCATATGGCAAAATTGAAAGGTGATAAAATTCCTGAAGGTGTGGCGCCCGTGACAATTTTGGATGAAGTGTTTTTTTTCGTTTTTATAAAACCAGATTAGTAGGCAATGAATGAAGAAAATCTTTCGAAGGTGAGTTTATAGATTAATGACACATTTTGAAATTATTATTAATAATTACACCTCTTTCACGTTCAGAACAATATTGTAATGGCTTTGTAAATACTTGGGAGACAAATAGTTGTTGATGTGGCCTACCTTTTTAGACTCCTTAAACGGATCACCGATGGCTTCCTTGGATAAATGAGCAAATGCTTTTGTAATTAACCACCGAATGGATGCTTGCTTCTTGGCCTTGGAATTGGTACCGGTAGGAAAGATCATTAATAGTTATAAATTTATATAGGTATTATCAAGTATGGGGCTACGTAATTACTACTGTGATTTATTGCTTTATAAGCACTGCATGAGGCTACACGTACTGTGTAGGTATGTTTATCTGAAGGAAATAATGTATAGCGTAATCTGTGTAAGGAAAGTTTCTATATGTACGTTCAATAGGTAAATTGCTGTATTTGCTCGTAACTAAATATAACTACAGGTGGGGAATTATAAGATTTTTTACAGATTTATATTGGAATTAGAGATTTAAAAAGCCATTATACAATCTAGTTATTCCTATTATTTTTATGAATCAAAAATCATCATTACCTCCCACCAAGGCGCATTAAACTCCTTATGTCGCTTGTTCAGCCAGATGAACATTCGCTTCGTACGATCCACTGTCCGATTGGCATCCGGCCCACTAAACTTGCGTGTCTCGGCAATCTCTTTCCAACAAGTCCAGCATTCGTCGTTGATATTCAGAGGCCTTTCTAACTTCACATTTTGGGAATACAGGCTTTCCAAGTCACTCCAGCCCATGGTGGGGTCAGTGGCAAGCCAGCATTTGGGATGCCAATGATCGGCATTACCATCATCAGAATTCAAATCCTTTATGGTAGCATCCATAAATGTCTGGTTTTGATTTGTGTTTGAATTAGCAGTAAAGTCTGGTCCTACTTCACCTATTTCCTCCTCATCAATCGTAAACAAGTGGCTGTTTGTCTGATGCGAGTCATTGCCTGAACTAGAGGAATTGCCGGGACTACGCTTATTACGATTGGAAGCATTATTAGGAATCATATTCAGAATGTCATTGTTACTCCCAGTAAGTCCAGTTGAGTGTTTACCCATCAAAAGGTTTTGGCTTGTTAACTTCTTCTTGCTTACTGTTTTTGGCAATAATGCGGACTGAACACCCGGCTGGCGTTGATTCTGGTGAGCGGAACAGTCGCAATGTCTACAATCGCAGTACTCAAAGACTAACTGATGGGTTTTCTTATGCTTTTTGGATTTTTTAGTTTTTTTCGACCCACCGCCAGTACTGCCACTGCCACTACTGCTGCTGCTAGTAGTGTTTCCTTGATGGCTACTTATGAGTTGATGGGAACGACTGCTCTTTCCACCCGAATGCTTACTATTGCGCGACTGTTCCTGAATAATCAGATGCCGGTGATAATTCTCACAACGGTCTTGGCTACTCAATGGACTCGTTCCAGACGAATGAGAACAAGAGCTGTCAATGGCCAACGGGTTCTTAAATACCTTAAAGCAATCATCACAGTCACCTTTACTGAAAGCACATGGGACACCAAAGGTATTCTTGCCCTTTGGTGAGTTCTCTGTGGGACTCTGACCCGATCCTGAACCCTTCCCAGAGTCAGTCCCACTACTTCCTTGTGAATCTCTCCGCAACTTCTCAGATTTCAGCTTGTCTTTATTGTTGGTAGTTGTAGTAACTGGGGGTAATTCATTGACGTTGTCCTGACCTCCTCCAATCAAGATAGAGAGATCTCTTAACTGCTGAATGGCAGAGCGAGGCTCTCTTTTTGCTTTATTCCGATCCTCTTGGTCTTCATCAGTGAGGCTTGACGTGATGGAGGATAGTGTGGAGTAATTCGATGATGTTTTCATATGTCCACAACTCAATACTTTTGGGATGGAGCTTTCGCTATTTACATTACTAGTCGGCTGATCATTGTCGAATCGATGTACTTGCACCTCCGTGGTCACACTCTGTGTATCCTGCTGGCTATGTTGACTCGATAGAGTCTCTGGAGTCATAGGGATTGAGACTTTTTTACCTAATCTATTTATCTTGGGTCGATGGAAGGGGCTTTGATGGAAGTTCTCTAATTGCTCTGAAAACCTCAAGGTTTTGTCAAGTTTTTTAGGCTTGGCATTAGGCGGCGGCAGCGGTGGTGGCGACTCTGATATTTGCTGTTTTGCCCGAGTCAGACCTGTTGCTTCCGCTGAAGTTGACAAGTCAGTCGGATCCACGCGAGTATTTTCATAGCCTCTGTTGCTGGCATCGGTGCCACTTGTTGTTGGAGAGATGGTGGCTGTGGTACTGCCATTAAAAGTAATTAGTCCATTGTTATTGCCAGGAATTGCTTTTCCTTTCGGTTTGAACATAACCGAATCAAAGCTTTCTAGCAAACTGTCATTTTCTGGATCTTTGGTTTCTTGGCTCACAGCTAATAGAGGTTTGTTCACCTTAACATCATCAGTAGCATCGCTGTATGCAATGGAGCTTGCGGAGCTTGACCTTCCACTTTTGCTAATGCTCTCAATAACATCATCCAAATTTTCCACTGCTTGCTGCTCTGCAGATTTATTCGAGATTTTACTACTTGGACCTGCAACTGCAGGTAAGGATTCCATTGGGACGTACACCATCGCCAGTCCTTGTGCTAATGCGGATATTGCAGCTCCACTAGGCTTCTCCGGTGTTCCTTCCCTTACTAAATGGTCTACTATACGATTCGAATCATAACGATTTGAATCATTACTCCCACGATTGAAATCATCACTTCTTCTATTGGCATCATCACTCTTCCTATTTGAATCATCACTTCTTCTATTGGCATCATCACCCTTCCTATTTGAATCCTCATTCCTTCGATTTGAATCTAGTTGAATTTGTTGACGCTTTAACCTTTTCTCCTCGAATATATCGTTGGCTGCTGCGACGCGTTTGGCGACAATATTCTCCGCAGTTGTTGGTGACACTAGGATACCTCTGCTATTGTTTTTAGGCAGGGCAAACTCTGGTGGAGGAGAAATCCCATTACTCCGATGTCCTCTATCTGTATCACTTTCAATCCCAATATCATGTTGATGATCTGGAGAACTCCTCCAGGTTTTGGTGCTTGGAACGGAGGAGTGTTTGTCATGTCCAAACTCAGAAGATGCAATAGTAAAGTGTTCGGGAGGTGGGATAATGACTGTCAAAGGCTTGCTCAGGTTACCAGTGCTACTCTTGTTACGGCTGCTGCTACCGCTAGGTAGTACCTTTCCAGGCCGTGAAGTTGGAGCTGACGTGGGAAGTGTGGGGGCAGCCCGATTATGATAGCTACTACTGTTACTTCCACTGTAGTGACTATTAATAGAAGAAGCAACAATCCCCGAGTCATTATTTTCCTTTTCCTTGAGACGTTGAAGCTGTTGTTTTGAAGAATATTTACTATCTTGCAGACCATAATGGCTACTATAAGTAGCACTATTATTGCTGACGGAAGCTGAGGAAGATGTTAGTGCTTGATGATGCGGTTGTTGTTGTTGCTGTTGCAGGAGTTGTTGTTTTTGTATATATTGTTGATGAGTTGCTAACTCTCGCTCACGCTCGTACAACGCTACTCTAGGACCCCAATTTGATCCCCCATCATTAGACTTGATGCCCGTTTTTGTTTTTTTCTTTACTTTTAACTTTCTACCGTACATGTCGACGCGGTCGTCGTGGTTGTCTATTGGAACTTGTTGAACTAGTTTTCATAATGTGTGCACGACACACACTTACGTAGCATTAAGAATACAATTGCAGACAAATCCCGACCTCAAGGAAACCGTAATTTAAGACATGGGAGTTAATTTAATTTTGCCATTATCTATATCCTCTGAAGGAAAAAGAAACAATCTGCACAGATTGCTTTGGATTCGTAATGCTTTGGAATCGCTTTGGACAATCCTTTATTGTGTAATAGAGTAACTTAAGAACCGCGAATTCATTCAGTTGTATATTATTCTTTTACATCACATTATGTTAGTTTGCTCCGTCGCAGCTCACAGGTTTTCTTTTATTTTAGCTCACTCCTGAACAAGACCAACCAACTGATCTTCATCGATTGCGAAGACAACAGTTTTTCCGGTAGTCACTCAAAGATATCAACAACTTCAGCAATTCAGCACTGTATTATGCTCGGCTCTTTCAAATATCAGCCCTTTCAGTGTTGGAACAGTAATAATTCACCATTTGGCACGGTATTCTAAGTTTTGTGATTATTTGCACTTGCAACGTTTTCATTAACTATAGGTCTATAGGTTTTCCGCTATAATTCAATGTTCCCAATAATCATATAACAACACATTCAAATAAAGTCGATTACAAGAACATGAAAAAATCCACTGCTGACTTAGTTTTCATACATTCGCATGAGCCAGAAAATATCATCGGTTAAGCTTATTATGTCATGCAATTACTATATATTGGATTATGGAAAATCAGGTAAAAAATAATGTAATAGAATAATTCATAGCTATGAAAGCTCACTGCAATTCACACTAACTATTGACTTTAAGCACGGGCATCAATATAAACCAAAATGAATCAGCTCAAGTATGCTAAAAATTAAACGCCGAATAAAAACAAAAATTATTACACGGCAGCTCAAATGGAATCACAGTCAAAGGCAACAGGCACACACGACTTTATTTTTAAATTTAGAAAAATGGTTCAGTTTTGCAAAAAAAAATTGTTCAAATTGGCAAAAAAATGTCAAAATTTGCAAAAAAATCGTTCAAATTTGCAATAGTTCCCGTCCGCGCACTGGTTAGAGTACATAAAAATAGAAGCAGGGGCTATGAAAGACTTAACGGAATAACTTGACCACTTCTATCGGACTAATTGATGCGTCGAAAAACAAGGTAACTATATGATGGTCTCGGCACTAACAAGCGGACACGCACGTTACAGATTCAAGCAAAGTAACTTACCGCATCTCACTGCACTCAAGGAGGAAATGAGTGTCGAAGTTGAGTTAATGCTCCTTTAAAACTTTAAAGTTTCACTGCAGAATGTGGTTGAGTGTGGTTCTATGTACACCAGCAACAGCAACAGGAGCTGCATTGTTGTAGGAGGAGGAGGTTCGCTTCCCACCGCGTCAAATGCACGTCCAACATACAGATACAACAACAAACCTAGAGAGCTGCATCTACTCCTAACTTCTCAAATGCATAAAACTTACACTAAGAATAAAACTATGCTAACAATAAGAAAACAGGAAAATATATTTTGTCGGCCTAAAGAAACGCAGTAATACACATCTTCTTACACATCTGTATTTCTGACATACAAAGTGTTGTATGCAAACTAGAAGACTGTGTCAATTATAACATGGTAATAATGCAATCTATACCACATATCATTCAGCTTTAAGGCTACAAAAGTTATTACCTGAGATCGTGCTGACTATACAAGAAATATACGTACATAAGAAAACTGCAAACGAGAGCAGTGTACTTTAAGCATGTTACTTGTTAAGATTGTCAAAAAGGATGGTTGAGGTGAGACTTGTGATCCTGTAATTGCTTACATATTACACGGACGGGTACAAAGGTGGTTTTAACCCTCTTCTTACAAGCTCCTTTTCATTCTTAATGCATTTATAATACTGAAATTGACATAAATGAGTCAGTAATAATCTCATCGGATGTATCACATACGTCAAGTAAAAAATCCTTTATCATCCATAAGTATATATGTGCATCTTCTCTCATATTTGCAGGTGAATGCTTGTTTTGGAGCATCTTTTGCTGCAATCAAGCAGTCAGAAATGTCAACTTTTGAGGCTTTAATGCTAAAAAGCTGCTCACAACATTTCAGCGGGTAACATTATAAAGGAGAATTTGTTATGATTCGGATCAACAATGATCGTAAACAGCAAGAGAAGTACACAATACTAGTTATCTTTACAATAGTGCACCCCCAGTAACCTCATTGCAATTGCAAGGAACATTATTACAACAACAATCATAAACATATGAATGCTGGCTTTTAAAGAAGAAGCATATACACGCTCAATTTTTTGTATACATAAATAAGTACTTACTTATGTTAGTTACATTGCCGTTATGCATTTATTATAGTATGGATCATGACATTTGATTGAAAGAAGTTGAAGCGGGAGAGCACATTACATGGGCAACCACATTAACAAGGGAAAATGAAAAGTTAAATTTTATTTTCGTTTCTAATGCATTTATTCATTCTATATATGAATATAATTTTCTCCTCCTTGAGAGTTTTCCTCCTCAAGTTAACTACTCCATCAAAATAAAAATTGCAGTTTACAATTGACAAGATGTTGTATGAATGTAATTGAACTATTAATTCAATGCATTTCAATATATTCATGGGTCTTGTACAATGAGCTAGAAAATAAGGTACACATTCAATTATAAATACATTAGCATCATTGCCAATGCAATGTTTAACCTACTAATCTTTGTAGAAGTAAAGGATAGAAATTGGATTTTGAGACCCTAAAGTAATCTATAAGAACCTTGATTATTTGTTTCCCACATATATTACAGCTTTTTGTGTAAATTTTTTGTTATTGTATATCTCTTAATAACAGGTGTGCACCGAAGACATCAAATAAGCGTGTGCCCACTTAATAATATTTTCATCCTTAAGTGAAAAAGATCTGTGTAATTTAGAAAACGATGTCTAAGCATTTAACAAATGTCGGCAAGAGGGCAACCCATTTCTCACCAGATAAGCTGGAGGGCAATCTTGTATTAACTTACAAATGTCGTCTTCTTGGATACGAAAAAGGATCATTCCTGACTTGATTTATTATCTTTAATAAGAACAACCTTGTGGTTTGTTGTGAGTTTGAACTGCCCAAACTGGTACATGTATAAGTGAGATTTTCTCTCGGGGCTGATGCCATGTGTAATATATGCGATGTAATTCTTGTATTTATTTTCTATTTAGTTAAAGCAATGTAGCGACAATTGGTAATTAGCATACGACGAAAAATTTTACATGTTTAAGTTCATCATCACACTGCCTTACTTTTTTTATTTAGAGGATGATTCTTATAGTATGTGGGAAGCGTTATGTTTCGCTGGATGAATGTCATGTCTGCGTGGAGATGAATGCATATGATGGAGAGGCAGCAGCTGCTGTTGCTGGTACTTCGGAAGTAACAAATCTGAAAGCTTTAACTGTAATTGCTGTAGGCTATAAACTTAAGCTTAACGTTGCAAACAACAATGACCAATAATCATCCATAGCCAGATACAATTACGTTTCTGCATCGAAGCTGTATACAAACTGTTATATCGTGTATATACATACATACTGCCAGAACCGTTTTGTACAGTCAAACAATTTCGATTGAATTCTACGAAGCCATACAACACCTGTGTGAATGCGCCCAGTTATTTATTTTGGACAGATTGTAATGAAAAAAGCCAAACTTGAAATGTTCAGGCCAAAAATAATAATTATTAATCAACAAATAATTAGTTTGTGAACAGCTCCCAACGATTTCTTTTTAAAATCATTCTGTCGAAAGGCATAACTTCGTGGTTGCACCTTTTGTGCAAAGAACAGTACGACAGTACACAAATGCACAATATAGTGTATGCATATACGGAGATAAAAAGCCATGTGCCTGCCGTCAGTTGGCAGAATTCAATTAGTAATTATGATGGAGGTGCATAATAGTAAGTGTACTGTTTGTTATATTAGTTCGGAAAAGAATTTATTTCCCGACTAAAGTACTATACAATATACAACAAGACTTGCTATAGTTTTAGCTGACCAAAGTGAGATTCAACAATGATGTGAGAGACAATTTCGGTAAATATGCAACTCCATTGGGAACTCCATTTACATTACAGTATGTACTAATAAATGTCCAAGCAGGGAATTCCAATCGAAAAAATCGCAATTACCTTCAATGTGGGTTACTTTTTTAGCCATAAATAAATACATGCAACTATAAGTACATTTACAGTATAACAGTAGCACTCTCCGTCTCTTGACTTGACGGAATACTTTTACAAGATATATTTGTGATTTCTTTATTCTTGCTAATATTCTGCTTTTTCATATATGTGAAATTCCTACTGTCGATGTCACTTTTGCCATACGTATAAAGAGTAAGTATATAGATATGTATACGACGAGTAAAAAGTAAAACGTAAGCGCTGATGTTTGCTCACTTGAACAATGATACACGAAACGAAATTTAATTTTGCTTCAAATTGTTTTTGTCCTCATAATTTTTATGGCAGCATCGTTGACTTCACTTGAATGTGTCGCGAATCGGCCTGTGCAACTGTGCAAGAGATAATAAGTGCAGCAGTGTACAGCTGCTTATCACTTTGCTGCCTTATTGTTCTGCATAACCTGATTTGTTGCAAAGTGCTTAGCTTTTTCTTTCGGATTTACTTATAAAATTGCATTCATACAGAGTTTTGTCACCGACGCAGCGGTCATCCCTAAAGTCATACTGAGCTTCGAATGGAGTTTGAGATGTGCAAACTATATAATTTTCAAATGTCAGGATATAATTTTCGTACACTTGATTATAATTTTCATATACTACTATGATACTATTTTCATATACTAGAATATAATTTGCACCCACCAAAACCAAAGCGTTAGTGTGTAACGTATTTTGCAATGACTTAAATACATATGACAGTAATTATCTAGGTGATGAAAACTTATGGAGAGATGAAATCAAGATATCGCACTTGCTTTATTATCAGAAATCTCGCACTGACAAGCCTTGTCAACGCTAATTTGGAGCTCTTCCTGCTGTATGTGCAGTGATGAAGGGGTTGAATATATTTATGCTGATAATGTAAGGAAATAATTTATTGACCACTACAAAATGTTTACATGTGAAAATATATATGTGAATGAAATATATTAACGTTTTAGTTTCTCAAATGATTTGATTACTCAATTCAAAATTTTATATTCTTGTCCCTGCAGGTACTCTCGTGGCTTTCCGACGGGAACTCCCACAGGGAGACGTAGTGAGATAATATACTTATTATGTATGCACAAAAGTCTATAATAAGTTGTGAGTATCGACAAACTGCATTATACTCATACCAACTCCTATAGGAAGATCTGTAAGTGAATGCATACGTGTACCAAGAAGGATGCATGACCAATGAAAAATGTAATAATAACATGCATGGAGCTAAAATCATATTGTAATAATAAAATAATACATGCAAACTGCAGACCGGTGGGATAAAAAACATACATAGTAATTGAAATTACCACCGCAGTTATTTCCTTCATTGTTAATAAATTTAACGTGTGAAATGCCGTCTATAAAATAAATTCTGCAAGCGCGGGCAGGTGCTGTAGCCAACGAAATAACCAGCACTTTTTATGAAAACAAAGTAAAAGTTGTGAGTATTAATCAAAGAAGCTATATGTATGTACTCTTTAGCTAATGAAACCACACCATAAAGTGACAAATAAGGTTAATAAACAGAATTGTTCATTTTTGATGCACACTTTCGTTCCGAGGTATGCAGGAGCCTCAATACGAGGAATTATGCACACTCAGGATGATATAATGAAATCAAAATGAAGCCAACAACGGCAACAACTTTTGCTTCTTATACTAAACATATTATGAAGAATATTATGAGCATGGAGTTTTTGAGGAGACAATAATAACGGAATAAGAATATATATGAGAAGTTGACACGAGAGAATCGAGAGTTAAAACTTTTCTCAGAATTCATCTCATCAGTACTAATGTATATGTATGCGTTTACTATTCACGTAACATAAACGTGCATAGTGTAAACACATGCAATGCTAAAAGTACATATTAAATTTACCCATATACCTACATCCTTTTAAAGGGGGTGAGAAAAAGACATATGTACACAAATTAGCATTCACCATCAAGTAATAAATTGCAATAATCACAGTGTTAAATCAACAGGAGAAATCTTGGTTTAGATCAACTTACTTAAGCTTGGGCACACATCAGCAAATTTTCTTAAACTAACTTTATTTAATTTGACACATATTTTTATTCACAATATATAGTGAGTATAGGCTTTTTATTAGGATATAGTAATACTACCGGTGGTCCGTCCACAGTCCCCTTTTCCGTTCGATGACGGCGTTGTAAATTCGTATTATTAATTTCTATATTCATACATGCCTTTTGCTCAGTGGTTTTAAAATATTTGATTCTATCCACAACATTTCCGGTCCTTTTCCAATGACGATAAAGATTACGTATACAATGCAATTTGTTTTAATTTTTACTTTACTTAAAATCTCTTTAGAATACTTAAGACAAAGTCCTAAATGCAAACAACATACCTACATATAGTTACAGCTTACAGGAGTACATATTGAATGCAATTCTGTTCTGAGGAGCTTTCTAAACCACACAACAATGTAGTAATAAACTAAATTCCTATATATGCTATTCGCACCATTTTCCTAATGAATTTTGACTTTAGAAATTATTTAATACTCAAATACTAATACAATAACAATAGCGTATGTAGACTTAGGAAAAAGAATTTTTATTAAAGAATTTCCATAAACAATGCACCCATGCGTGTGTACTTGTCCGGCTTATTGTATTTTGGTGCGGAAAGTCCACAAATGCAAATAAAAGCTTTTCCCTTTTGATTCCGGCCACAGTTTATTATACTTATTATTAGTATGCATATTAAAATACAAATGATTAGCGTCAACGTTAAAATACGTTTAGTATGCATGATATTAATATAAGTGCTTTAGATCCCCCACAGTTTTAATTTTTGAAATCATATTTTCCTGTTGTTTGTAATTGTAAAGACTACATGCAAAAGCAAGAATGCTTAATAAAAATACATATAGTAAGTATGTACAGATGTTTATTAAGATAATATTTAAAGATTCACAATAAATAATAAAGTAGGTAAGTATTCACGATACTTGTGTGATGAGTCTTTTAATTAGTGCCACCAAGTGGCTTCGACAATCCAGGGTAAATAAGAGTGTACTCTCAAAGCTTAATTTAATTATTACAGGAGTGTCTTCTGCTCAACTAACCATGTACTTTTTAATTATTTTTAATTTTATACTCCTACACATCTCTAAATAGGAATTAATGCTACCCTCCGTGCGAATTTGCTTGTTCCGATCCATATTGGGATAAGCTTTGGAGATAAGACTTGAATTGAAGGGAATTAAGACCTAAAGAAAATGATTTATACATAGTATCACATATCCTGTGTGCATTATAATAAACAAGCTTTCAACAAAATATATGGATCAACAATTTTCAACTCATCGTCTCATATCGTCATCGTCTGGTATTTAAAGTTGTGGTATATAGGAATAGGAAGAGCAGTGTTCTTGTTATATCTATGTTAATGTTAAAATGTACAGAATAAATGAATTAAATGAAACTCCATACAATAGAGAGTGCATAATAAGAATAAGGCTTTTTATGTTCCACAAACGATCAGGAGCGTCCGACGACAATAATATATATCTGTAATGTACCGACGACGTTGAAACTAAAAGTAAATCACTCAAAAGTTGTGTTTAATGGAACGGAAACCTCATTGGAAAAAGCAGGACACAACTACTAGATTTTGCTCGCTTGCTTGGGTAGTAATTGTTAACTCTTTTAAGTGTCTTTATACGATGTGTGGATAAATGTGAAGATATAAAACTTACGCATGTACATGCGAACTCATGCGAAGTACTACAAAGTATTTTCCTTAAAGCGATGTACAGCGGATATGTCGCCGTCGTCATTATTCTAATAACAAGTTATGGACTATGAGACTCTCTCATCGTAGTCTCTAGGCCGTTATTTTCTTATGGACATAATATCATCATATGAACATCCTTGACATTCATCCGTATAATTATGTTCATTTTTACTTATCTTCTTGTCTGAATTAAATGCTAAAGCTGCCTCTTCCTCTGACTGACTGAGTGAGTGTGAAATTTCACGCAGGTTGTTGTTGCATGCCACAGCACTAATAATCCTTTTTTCAAAAATGCTGTCCACAGGGTTCAAACTTGACAGATTAAAACCAAATATTACAATTACTTTTGAATTGTTTAGTCGCAGGACAGAATGAATGCGAAAGAAAGGGGAGAAACTTTACAAAAAGTGTATGCAGGGCAGTAGAATTTACAAAATACAGAATACTTGCATATACAGATATGCTTATTAGTACAATAGAAATAGTTCTTGTTACTCTTGAAATTTTATATTGGAGTGCACAATGATGAAGGTAAATTCTTTTTTCTTATTGCAATTTTCTATAGCGATTTGTATAGAAAGGCTCAAGAAGGAGAACTCCTTTTGCAATTTTGTGTATGAATATACTCTAGTATATGTATAAGATTTTGTGTACAAATAAGAAGAATACAAACATAGAAAAACTCCCGAGTGTTTTTTACACTTTCCTATGAGACACAGCAAGATTTTCAAAAAAAAGTTTGGCGAAAAAAGTTTTCAGGTGACATTGAACATTTGATAGTAGAGGTTGTTACTTTCTCAGTTGAGGATGAGATGCGGATGGACGATCCAAGAAAAAAATGATCTGAAACACGAGCCAACAAAGAAATAAAGCTATGTACTACTCTGTAGGTATGTATAAATATAATAAGAAAAAAGTGCGTAGAGAATTGGAAATGAGACATTGAAGAATTGCAGGGTTGGAATCCTCAAGACCGAGACCTTTCACACATTTTAAGTATTATAACAATAGTTTATAATGGGGTCTGCAACTATACACACAGTGAGATGGAAGTACAAAAATAACAACAATTTTCAACATCAAAGTGTAAGTTCATCTCTATACTTTAAGTTTACTCTGTGTTAGATTCTGGTAATTTTTTCATTTTGGGAAATAATATATCCGTGACCATTACTCGTGACTTGGATTTAAGAAAATAAAGAGGTGATGTGCAAAGATTACATTGCGAATCTGTGACAAAGACTTGAACAGAATTCAGTCAAGAGTCCTCCTGGCAGACTGACTGACTTTACATTTTTGTATGACGGAGCGTCTCTACATATTTGAAAAAAATTACGATGTATTTACGCACACAAACCCTCTAGCAGTATAGTATAAATATAATGAGGAGTTGCATGGTCAACTGAGCAGCAAGCAAACACTGCTCTAGCTGCAGCATTCATTCAGTATTAAGATGACATTCAAACGAAAACAGTAAGTTATTTGTACAACTAACTGTCAAGAAGGAAGACACTGTGCAAGGGAGATGATGAAAGCATATACTTTATTGCAATTGTTCACAGAAATGTTTGTAATACTCAAAAGAAATGCATTTATTATCTTCCTTTCATTTTACCTGACGGCGGATCTCATATCATACAATATTCTTCATCCGCATTCTTTGCTAACACTTTTCCTCTGGACTATCATCAAGGAGATAAGAGACGTCTGTTCGGAAAGGTAGTTATTGTTAACCTAGTGATGATGAATCTTCGTCTCTATCATCATAAGTAATTTCATGGCTACAATTTCACGGAATTATACAGTATACATATATCATTTAGGAAATTTGAAGGATTTCTTATTATGCAATTTATATACAGTATTATAACTTTATGCTTACAGGATAAAAACTGAACTATTTTTAAAATGTACTGTAATTAGATAAGTGTGAAGCTATCCATGGCTGTCACAATTGCATTCTTCTTGTGTCTACGGGGTTTAAAATCTGGATGTGGGTTTCGTTGCCGGAAGCTCCCAGGTTAATAAATTAAATAATAACAATAAACTGATAAAACATTTGTCTTTTTGTGTCCATAATGCAATAATATACTCTTGTAAAAAGTGCAAAGTGGGTTCCTGTGGTAAGATAATAAGGTAGAAGAAGAAAAGTTGTTGAAATCATTATAGTGTATTGTCGCTTATAGTAAGTAATACCTACTTGCGTTTTGAGGTACGAAAATAATGTATCTGCACTATTGAGATCTTTGTTCGTACTTCGAAATAATGGATTTTAGTATCCTGAGAGCTTCCTCAGTGTATCATAATGAGTATCAGTACCTCTGCAATTGTCCACGGTATTCCAAAATCATTATCTGTACTACTGAGAGTGTTGTTTCGGTGTGTTAGAAGATCACGGCAGAGAAAAAGGATCGTTATTAGTAAATTAGTACCACCGACACCTTTGTCTCTACTCCAGTATGACTGTCTACAACACCAAAGTACTACTACTGCAAAATCCGCATTACCAAAAACAGCATGACAACAGGTACAAAAACAAATAAAGGCTGCGCTGCATGGGAAGTGAAGTTGTCCGGATTAATTTGATACACATAGCATAGCGAAGTGAATCTCCTCAGAACATGAAAGATTTGCATGGGAGTTCAAAAGATGCTCAAGCATCTTTTTTCTATTATTTAGCGATACTTCCACGCATAAAATCATGTCACTTTAGCATAACATCCATTTATTTAGGAGCTAAGTAGCCGTTTAAATAACTATGTATATCACTTATAACTATGTGCAATATATGTGTTTCGTCTAAATAGCTGTATATACCTATTTATGTTTCCCTTTGCCGGCGATAATGTACAGCACAACAATAAGAGATAGAGGATGTACACTGTTGGGAAAATGTGGGAGAATTTAGTTATACAGTGAAGATCACATCGGCATGAGTCTTTCGTTTTTCTCAATATGAATAATGTTCTTTAAGTACAAGTGGAGTAAAAAGCAGTGACACTGCAAATCACTATTTCGTGAAGAACAACATGTTCTAATATTTTTTGTACTTATGTACATTTAGCATTATTCGGATGTAGTATAACATTCTCAGTTCAAAAGAGACTCGCACAAGAATTTCGTTGGTGAACATTGCTTTGATTTAATAATACCTTTGATTTGTGAAATAAACGTGTGTACGATTTTTGCAAGGAGACACGTCCACGATTCTATAATGAATGGCTACTAAATCTGACCAGAGAAGTAAAATTCACATGAAAATCTTCAAATAGAATACTCGTTAGTATACAGTAAGATCCGTATAAACTATATAGTAAGATCCATATATATGATAGAGTAAGATCCGTATAATTATACATATAAGGATCTTATTCTCATTTTTGCTTTATATTAAGCCGCACCTTTTCCGCCTTCTATAAGATTCTACACGTAGTATTTCCTTTCGTATATTGAATAGACGGAGCATCTTCACGATTTACAAAAAGATTACTATTTTACTGTTTCAAAATGGAAATCTACCTGACTCAATAAATTGGAAATTTTTAGTAACAATAAAAGATGCCATGGGTAAGTTTTTCCATTATTATAATTCTGACAGAGGAAATATAGAATAAACTAATAGTACTTGAATCGTGAAAAATGGATATGCATTCGGGTAGACAGTACAGAGTATAGTAGCTTCCAGAACATGGATGTACACAAATCAATCCTAAAAGTACTTGAGAATCACAATGGAGTCAAAATAATAATGAGAAGATAACACATTTATCTGCCATTGTCATGAAAGAAATAGAACGAATGAAGCTTGTTTTATATTTATGATGACCTGCATTCCCCCTTATACATATATGTTTATTCATTTCAGTGTCTGTTGTTCTGACAAGAATACAATAATAATAAAAAGGAAAAAATGATTTTTAATAAACCATTACATTTTTATAAACCCAACAACAAGAACGACAAGAGGAAATAATATTGCTGCAAAAACCTGTGTAAATAACAAAAATTCTTTTTTCAAATAATAAATCATACCTGATTTTCTTCTGGTATTTTTAAAGTAAATATGCATACGTGCATACATTCAGATGGTTATTATGTACTTGTACATAATTATCGTATACTTGTACAATATTAAATGAGAAGCTATTATGAAGTACACATACATATAGGTGTATAAAAAGAAGAAGAAAAAGAAGAGACATGGGAAGAAAAAGTTTTATTATTATTGTCACCACAACAAGGAAAAGTGAATTTGTATAAATGAAAATTTTTATAAAAATATTACTATACCAATGGTAAACTCCATGATTTATTGCTTCATATTCAAGATTCATCATCCTTATCCCCTCCACTATTATTATCGTTGGCAGCTCTTGAATGCATGTACAATTTCTTCATTAGCTTATAATCCCCGGGACAATGATAAGCAATGTTGGTTTGGAGAAATTCTACGGATTTTAAAAAATAATTTATTTCTGGCCACTGTCCGTCGTAGATATTCGGAATGTCATAAAGTTCCATTTGTAAAAACTGCGAGGCTACGATTCCGGTGAGGAAGATCTCGGAAATGTGAAAAAGAGGGACGTTGAAGCTTGCCATGAAGATGTGGGACACGATTTTCCCAGATAAAACTATACAAACACTGTCGACATACGGAGGGTAAATCCCCTTTTCCCAAAGTTCAGGTGGGACGTACCATTTGGAGAACGGATTGCTCTGGTGAGGAGCTCGACCTTCATGAACTAAACCTCCTATGTAGCCATTACTTAAAACCGTGGAATTTATACTGCGAAGGTAATCATCCAGCACGGGGATATTGAGGAAAGCATCATCATCAGCTTTGATGAGGAAATCCGCACGTGGACAATTTTTTATAAACCATTTGAGTAGCCGCAAATTCTTTACTGTTAGTTGATATTTATTTTCCTCCATTTCATCCACTATGAGGTCATTGTAGGTTTCGGCTTCTGACTGAAGAGCCTGTTTTTTGTATCAAGAAAATAATTTGACTTACAATTATAGTTTAAGCATAAAAAGAAAAATAATTGTGTCTTGTGGTTGCATAAAGAAAATAATATTGACAAGAAATGAGTGAGAAACTTAAACTTATGATGACAGTGGAGTTTTGCCTTTGCCATCTTCTTATTGTATAGATAATGATTATTATGAAGCAGTAATTACTGCTATTAAAGGATAATTTGTTGATTTAAATCAGCATATATACTTAATAAAAAACGTACATCCTTGTCAGATAACTTTTTCGCTGCGGTGAAGAAAAAGACGATGGAATTGTATTCCTTTTGCCACCTTGCCCATGTTTGTCTAATGGACTGTCGCCGAGCAATGTCTTGAGGTTTGGATGTTATCAAGATTACCGTATAAGCATGGTTACATTGATTCTAATCAAGAATAAAGAACAAAAATAAAAATGTTAACATACAATATTACAGTTCTGATGTTGACATTCCCTTACGCTGCGGCAGTAAATATTTTTTGGTATTTACATACCACGTTTGCATTTATATTTGTTGTAATTATTTTTTTTATTTACTCATTATGTGTGTTTTTGCATTTACTTTGTATCAATTCTTTATTTTGTACAGCTTATTACAGGTTTAAAGTTTTTCTATGTAAAATAAATATTTTTAAATTCATGGCCATATTCACATTGTGATAGATGGAAATAACTTACACGGGCCTTCTCATCAGGCTCAGTTAGTATTGTATTAGTAGCAGGGAGGACAAAATCCGCCGTAATTCTAGAACCCATGGCACTTAAGATCAATTTGGTTTTTTCTTTCCGCTCCGTTTCACTATAAAGGAATGCAGAAATTATTGCCAAGGTGCTAAGAACCAGAAGAGCCAAAATAATTTTCTTGCAAGTGCACTTGACTTGAAGCAGCTTTGTCATTCTTGTTGATCTTCCTTCCTTCTTCTGTAGTCATGGATAGTATTGTGCACTAAATATTTGTTATATATTATTATGAACATGGTTTACCCACCATAATGTCACTTATTGCTAACTTGCACACATATGCACACCGTCATCATAAGTTCGCACTTATAATTTTTATGCTTCACGCGCTAGCAAGCCTGAAGAATAAGGGAAAATCATTTTCAAATTTCTTATTTATATGAACGAGCTACTAAATATATAGCACTACTTTACACACGATGAATAGATTTTCAAGATCAGAGTCAAGTCTGACAACTGTTGACGCAAGAATATTGAGCTATAGAATAATTTTTATGGAAGTAAAGCCAAGAATAAAAGTTATGTGTGTTGCACTATTAGTGAGTAAAAAGGACTAATAAAAAGTTCGTCATCATCAGAGAGTCACCAGCAACAGGGTTTCAATCTTTCAATTATTATAAAACACGAAATGCAAGGGCTCTGTTATCACACTGTATAAATAAAACAGGTGTGATTAGCCTGCATTGTGAATTGTGAGAATGTACATATGACTCTTTTATCCTCCCGAATCGTATCATCACCTTGATGCATATTATCTGTTTAGATAATTTTTTGTCAGTAGAGAAAATACCTCTCCGTTATACGTTTGCAATAGCGTATTATGTATTACATCCGGAGATTCAGCACAGATTTGCAAAAGCCGCTCAGTTAGCGAATTTCTAGGGCATTTTTGATTACACGTCAAACAAATGACTCATGATGCTTAACTTTCAGTGATTGTTACTATTAAACTCCGTAATTACCAAAGCTAATGTAGTACTACTACATTAGCTTTGGTAATTACTAATAAATCCCATAATTTCTAACAAATTCCATAATTGCATACTAATAAATTCCATAATTACTATTAAATTCCATAATATTAAAAATAAACCATTATTTTTAACATGCATGCCTTTTTCTAATTTTTTGCAAAAATGTCAAACTTGAACTTGTACGTCATATAAGTACAAATGTATCACCTACATTAAATACATAATTACATACTGCTTTAAAAAACAAGATCAAAACCAAGATAAGCTCTTGATCCCCCGGATCTCGATTATCACGAGCACTAATGAACTTCATCATACCCCATCTTGAACTAAGCCCTTTAAAAGGAATCACGTTTGCTCATTTAGAATTAATCATTACTATATAGTGAGTTCCTGCTGGTGCCAAGTCAATTATACATCGCCAATGGGGGCATTGTTTTGATAAATTAATTGCGCTTAATAATTCATGATCGAGGATTGAGCTAGAGGAAGACAACTATATAAAAGAAACTGGTAAAAATGATAAGTGGGAAGAAAATTATATGGATGAGTAAACGAAGCAGTTTAGCCGTTGTAGCGTTTTAAATCCTTATATATTATATTAATTCATAAATGAAATTACAGCAAGGTCACTTTGTTATACTTATTATAAGTTATTATTCACAGTTTTCACCATTGGATCATGGTAACGGTTCTGAATTATAGGTTGCTATTAGGACGACGCCTTGACGCCAAACGCCAACGATTTAAGTGTACTATTCTCATGTTTATTTCCTTGAAGTGCACCGGTGAGCGATGAATTCAGCTTCACCGGCATCTATATCTTAATAAAGTGTACTACATTTGCAGAGGATTTTCGTTTTGTGAAATGTTTCCGGCAATGTTTCGCTCTTCATAAGATATAGCAACTCATCTCTGTCGTAATAAATAAAATAATAAATAAAATAATAAATAAAATAATAAATAAAATAATAAATAAAATAATAAATAAAATAAT
>JAQGAK010001093.1:0-40728 GCA_034696945.1 Lipothrix lubbocki
ATATATAATGCAACCAGAGAAGTTTTAACTTCGGAATGTAAAATAGAGGATTGAGTTGTCAGTCGCCTAGGAGTAGTGGGAGCAGATTTGCTCACTTTAAAACATGCCTAGACGATAGCATATGATCCCATCACAAAATATAGTACGTTTCCTATTATAGCCTGTCTTTGACAGGCTTTGCAACTAGTAGGGTATAAAACAGGAAGAAGGGAAAAGCATTCATCATTTAAAATATTTAAGTCCCATCAATGCTGCCACATTTTGTTTAGGAAATTTTTCCTAAATTTTTTATTCAAATCGATAAAGGATTGCAGTTTGCCCCGGGTAAAATGTCGACTGCACGGGAGGTCAAACTGTCGGGATTTTTGAAAAAGGTCCAAGTCAACCTCATATTGATTTGCTGAAAGGAATGTTTCCTGAAAATTTCATTGAAATCGGTAAAGTATTGCAGTTTGACATGGGTAAAATGTCAACTGCCCAGGAGGTCAAACCGCTAAAGCAAGGGTAATGAAACTTTCGCAATGGCGTCTACACATCATTACCTTCAAATTGGCACCTGCATTATGAAATTCGGTTAAGCGGTTTGGGAGGATACAGTGAACGCAGAATCGGGAGATAAGTGTAAAAATATTAGTATAGTAAGGATTTGGATTTATGATTCAGTAATTTTTACGAACCTTGGCACGTAACCTATTTGAGTCATTTTCTGAATATTTTATATACGGGAATAATCAAGGTTTGTAAGGTGACCAGTTTTAAATGTTTCGTGACCCGGATTAAATGTCAACTACCCGGGAGATCAAACCACTTAATCGATTGTCATGGCACTCTCGCGTTCATACCCTTTCATTTGACACCGACATTATGAAAATCGGATAAGCTGTTTAGGAGGAGATACGGTGCAAAGCTAGCGTTACGAACATTTAAAAATATTAATATAGTAAGGATACATAGGTACGTAAAAAGACATAAAACATCGAAACTAAAATTGTCGTCTGTCTGGTTGAGAAAGGAAGTCACCAAGTTATGGTTCCATAAATCAATGAGCTCTGTTGTGATTGCTGTAATTTACGTTAATGGTTGCATAGAGAAAGCATTTTCAAGGGGAAAGATAGGAGTGGTGCATGGTGTCGGAGTTAGAATGGCAAATGGCAAGGTAAATGAATGGGCTTGAATGGATTGAATGGAAAAAATACTATATTATTGCACACGAGGAACAGTGGGAGTGTGTGTGTGTTCTGAATATCCATATCGTGTTTCACGCCGTTTTGCTGATTTACCACATTGATTTATTTTCTCGGTTTAGTATTTCCCTTGGATAGTAAAATCGGTCTGGGTTATACATGACCCACATACGTAACCAAGTTCGGCGATTCATGGACAAGGGCACCCATTTTTCATTTCTTCACTGTCTGCCATCAGCAGTGCACACGAAGTCACGAACATGCACGGCTATCATTATAGACGGATTTTTATATAGGCACACGTAATTAATTATCGCTTCTCGCGAATTTAATTCTCCACGTGTGTAAATATTTCGACTGCTCTATTTCCTGTCTGTAACAAGAAAAGGAGAGGTAAATATTTATTTCGCTGATTCCTTTCCGGCTTTTTCCTATAAATGTGACAGAATGCCCGGTTTCCTTAATGCTAAAATATTAAAGCGGGGGAATTGGCAGTTAAAGACGGAAATTCCTTTTAGTGTAGACTAAACACTATTTAAGTTTTGGGGTTGCCTACTTTTTTGTATAATAAATCTGGTGTTATTTGCAGAGAATACTTTTATCTGGTGCATAAAATCTGGTTTTATTCCCACGAAATTGACTCTTAGATTTCCAACCACCTGGAAAAGTACTGTGTGGTAATATTTTATGCCCCACATTAAGTTCCATGGGTCTCTAAGTTTCGTCGTATGCACATGAGAAGTTAGAAGCTTTTACCAGGAAAAATAGATGATGACGGACTTGTGGCTTGTGCAAAATAATGCGTGAAGCTCCAGACTGAAGACACAAGGCAATGATTTCGCCAAAAACGGGCACTCCATCAGTTCGTTTCACTTTCCCCGTGAAATATTGATTTCTAAAGCTCTTGGCTCTATCTCACTATCTCCTAGTCTGTTTCTCTTGCAATGCATGAGTTGACCTCCAAATCCCGCCTAGGATCAAAGTTGATTTGTCAGGATGTGCAACATTTCCACTTTTTGACAGTCTTAATATACAGCATGATTTCTTAGGCTGAGAGGACCCACTTTATGAAGGGACAGGTTGTAGATCTCATTTTAGCATCTTTGATCTCTTCTGAAAACCCTGGTTTAAAGGATTCATTTGTTTATTTTAATGCATATTTATGCTTGACATATACAGAGTGTTTCAAAAGTTGTTCCACAAGTTGTGGACCATGCACAATCCAAAGCGAGCACACTAACTCAATGTATCTTATAGTTATATTATTGCAATAAGATTTTTAAAGCTTATTATAATGTTATATTTAACCAAAAAAACACGAAAGTTAATAAAATAAGAAATTGCGACAAAATTGAAAACTCCGGCCCAATTTTTTGTCAGTTCCTTAACGGCATGATTGCTATTTGGACATTTTACTGCATTTTTAACTCTGAGGTTGAAGGTTAAAAATGTTCATCTTTGGGGTTTTCATATCCTCAGCAATTCTTAATCTTCAGTGAATCTTTTGAGATATTGTCTTCAAACGTTTAAAAATGAGCCACTCCAAAGCAAAGATCTGGAGCATTCCATGGGAATAGATAAGAAGTACTTTCCGAATTTTCTATTACTCTTCATAATTTTGTCCTTATTAACGTTCGTATTTCCAGACCGATTATAATCATTCTTTTTTTTGCTAGATCTGCAATAATATAAGTTTTTATATAACCTATATAATATTGAGTTTGTATATGACCCGTGGTTTGAGGTTTTTGGCTGTAGAGTTTTCGACAAACCTTTTGAACCACCCCGTACATCAGATCATCAGACGGTATAGATCGTATTAAATTGAGCAAGAGCAACCCAATGTCAGGGGTCTGGGATATATATTATAATACATATTTATACATGCCTATAAATTGACATAGCCACGCATAACTTTCTTCAACCTGCAGTTTACTACACCTACGGAGTAATCCTGTCTGAGTCAGTCGATAAAAATCTCTCATGCGGGTATTATAATACATCTTATATATTATTATATGAGTAGTCTGCTGACATTCTCTAATATAATATTTTGTGGAAGTTATCAGCTCGAGTCGAGAGTTGCTATCTGTAGAAGAAGACATAGTTTCATTTTCTTACATATCAGTCTATCGGGGTTACCCGTTTGCAGTGGAAAAGTTACCTCTCCTATGTAAAGTTTTACCAGCAGGGCATAAGTTCTATACATGCAGCCCGGATTCCCCGAAAGATACGAGATGGTTATTTCTTTCATAGACGCATTTTTCTGAGAACCTATAAAACTGGTAAAGAAGAAACCAGTCATGAGGAAATTTCCCCTTCATTCACTGAATACCTTATCTTGACCAAGGATCCTTGCGTAGAAGGAAAATGAAACTATTAACCTGAGCTCCTCCAGCTAATCCATCCAAAATTGTGTCAATTTTTGAGACTCGAGTTGCTCAACTTTGAATTCAGATGCCAACTTTTCCAGCCGTCAATGAAGTCACTGCTCACGTCACTATCCTTTCGATAGATAAGTACCGGGTCTTTTTAGGTCGGCTCCCGTCTCTTTTGATGTCATCTATTCAGTCCGCCAGACTCCAATTTTTCAGTGGGAGATAAAAGGGATGCTTTTTACGCTCATCCATCCTTTCCCCATGCCATTTTCTCCATCAACAATTTATTGCATATGAAATTCACCTCCCTGCTGGCACATCCATCGCTCAAGAGTCAATATTACATGGTACCCGAATTCACTTATTGGTAGACGGTTCCCTATAAATTATGTAGGTTTTTTATTATTTTACATTGGAAAAATTACATGTCAAAGAAGAAACTTCTCATTGCTTGTAGCATTTTGTATTTTTGTATTATTCCACCATTATCCTTTTTTAGGCTTTAAGTAATTCCATCTCAAATAATCCAGAATTCTAACGACTCCATAGTAGGTCCGTCCACAACATCAACCATTAGATCTTAAATTCCCAGAAATACTGCACACAATTTTTGCAATCGGCAAACTGCCAAAATGTTTATCCCTTTACCACCAGACTTTCCGATATTTCTAATGATCATTTCTAGAATTCACAATTTAGTTTGATTCTACGTAAAATATCTAGTAATGCTTTTAAAGACCATCTCGATCTCGACACAAATATTTGCAAGGTCAAAAGCAGACAAATTAACACGTTAGAAAAATCAGCGATACGAAAATGTAAACAAATTCACAATGCCAAAATGTATAGCCAAATTAACAATGTAAATAGGAAAATGAATCCTATGATGTTTGTCCCCAAATATGTATCTCCTATCTCCCACATGCAATTGATTTTTTCCAGCAAACTTCAGTTCCCTTGTATTCCCACAATAATAACCTTCAATAGATATGAAAAATGATGACAGATGACCCAAAAGGTTCCCATCCCAAAGCCAAAGCCAAGTTCCCATATTCCCATCCCATATATGCCATGTATACAGAGATAAAAAAGAGTTTACCTAAAAGATAGTTTTACCCATCTATAATGGCAATCTACAGTTACATATTTAATAAGTATCTACTTTACTAATATAAAAGGTATAAAGTACTTATACATAGTATAAACAAACTACAAATACAATGATAGGTAGTAAGTAAACTCCAAACTATCCAAAATCGTCCCAAAAAGTCTAAAGCTCCGCAATATATTGCAATGCCCCAATTATGACAGTTTCTATCCCGTGACATTGAACTGGTTTTTTAGGGGTTGCGTATGGAGACACCGAATTCGGGTGGGGGGAAGCTCTACTCTTACATGCGATGAGCAAGCCTTACCCGTAGCCGTATACCTATACCAACCTTATACATTTATAGTCTTATCTATCTATATTTGTTTATAACTATAGCCTTACCAATATCTTTCTAGCTATAAACCGTACATATATCTTTATACCTGTAGCCTTACATATATCCTTATACCTAAAGCCTTACCTATATCCTTATACTTATAGCCTTACCTATATCCTTATACATATAGCCTTACCTATATCCTTATACATATAGCCTTACCTATATCCTTATACATATAGCCTTACCTTATAACCTTAATATTTTTATGCGATGATGGAAAGTAAATATTTTGACTAGCAAAATATCAAGCTTGCGAATTGCGAATTACGGATGTCTCCAATCTATACTATTCTACCTACTATAGTACTAGACTACTAGATAACTAGCTAGCTATAGCTTAAAAGATAACTATCTCATGTATGTACCTTATTATGGAATGGGTAGGAATGAAGTTTGTTTGTGGTAATATTATTATGTGGAAGAAGTATACCTGTATACTTGGTATATAGGTGAGCTTGAGAATGTTGAATGGTAAATGGTACAGAATTGGTGAAGGAACTCAAAGCAAAGGCAAAGGCATAGAGGAAGGAAAGGCACAAGGACAGGAGGGTTGTTGAAGGTACTGAAAGCCTACATGAAGGAGTAAAGTGTACGTTGTTTCTATATGGGGAAACATACGTAAAAAGAGATGAATAGTGGAATGGAATGGTAAGAAGGTATAAGGCTCTGCGTTAAATGCGTAATGGTAGCGAATCCCACACAGCTGGGTGAATCCTTTGAAGTGGAAATCACTCTCACTACATTGCTCTTGGATGCATGGTGGAACAGTCGAGCCAGAGAGAGATGATGGTCGTTCTTTACTTTTAAAATCAACATATTAAGTTTCTCATTTAATTCTTCTCATTCTTCTCCTTCCTCTCCTTTTACCATTTTGTTGCGGATTTTATTCATCATCTCGTCAACCACAATCTCACCAATTCACAACTATTTATGTCATTAAATTAATAAATCTACATACCTACATCCAGATTCAGCTCATCTATATTCTTATTCACATTCAACATTCAGTTTAATATTAAATTCTGTCAAACACAACGCAACAACGTGACTGTCACCTTCAATCTCCAATCAGTTCAATCTTCTGTGTCTTCGGTAAATGTTTTTACATTTTTCACAAGTTTTTTACCTTGATCCATTTAAATTATTAGTACTTTAAATAAATATATACATAATGTATAAATGCAATTTATATAATGTTGTTGTTGATAATTTTTTTAAATGTTTATTCCTTGCAGGGATTTGCGGAAGGGGAACTACATATTTAGAAGCTAACTGAGCTCTATACTGGTGTTGGTGATTTGCGCAAACCAGTTTCAAATTAATTCCTTTTTGTCGTTCTGGTTCTGGCTGTTGCTCTTCTTGTTGTTGTTGTTGTTGGTACTATGTTAGTACTATTTTAGTCTTCGATTCTGACCGAGTTATACTGACGATGAAGTCATCTCTCATCATTATTGTCATCATCATCAACAGTTACGTTTCCAAAGGGGAAGAGCAATAGCAGAGTTGACGCCTGATGCATACTTGATTCTGCTTCTATCAACTCTTGTTATTATTATTATTATTATTCCATTCTTAAATGCAGTTATATTTTTACTTAAATTAATTATATAAGGGACGATTGTTGTCACTTCTTCCAACAATTTATGTTTCTTGATTTCTTAAACTATTGATTGCTATATCCCTTTCCTTGATCCTAAATCATTCCAGAATTTTTTATCGTGTCAATCCTGACGAGCTATACTATATACAGTTTTGTATTTGTGTTGAGTTCATCTATGTGAGATATACATATACTGGTTTCGTGGTCTCCCTGTTTGATATACGACGACAAAGTTATTATTACTTGCAAATTTTTGCTGTATACAATTGTTAAAAGCATTGATTATGTAATCAATGATATGTGAGCACTCACATTATGAAATGATGTTCTGTTCAAATAACTTATTCTTCCAAAAGACGATGATGCTTAAATCGGTGACGAGTGCAGTGATCTAATTGGTAAAAAGAATTGAAAAAGTGATATTTTGAATACGAAGTTCAAGCGTTTGGTATCTGTATTTTAGAAGAGAAGGTTTATGTAATATTTATACTTTTTGTGGCATCGACATTATCTTCTGCTCTCTGATCACCGCTACTGTAACTTTGTTAATTACGAGAGAAATTCAAGCATATTTGTAATACGTTTGGGGGCTACAACTAAGAATATATAGAGCGTGGCATTAGATTCGAGAAGTCACTGGCGTGAGGTCGGTGGTATGATCATTGTGTCACAATGTCCGACTCACATGGCGACGTCAATTGTAATGTTGAAGCTCACAGTAAGTTGATGTGTTTTTGTTATTTACTCATAATATTAATGATACTTTTTTTGGCAGGGTGTTGTTAATTTCACATGATTGTTGTAATTTCAGAAACGCTGTCGCTTGAATCTAAGACTGGCTTCACCGACGCTGCAAAGTACAGTTACGCAGCATTATGTTCCTTGGCACTAAAACAACTATATTCGGATGATACTCAACACCATGAATTCGCGGAAAAACTTATTAAAAGCGTTAGACACCATTTGGGACTACCAGGGCACAGCGATCAGGTCATGTTGGCCTTATTTAGGGGAGAGGGGGCCCAGAGTGGGGAAGTTTACGTTGATCTAGTCAGGAATGAGGGACATGCATTCACTTTTCTCATAGTCAAGGATCTTGTTTACCTTGCCGTTCGGAGTGGTGAGTATTACGTAGCCAAGACTAACATTCCACATACATAGTAATATTATATTACTTAATATAAAAGTTGACGTAGTGTAATTTTGTATCGTCTGTTTTGCTGCTTCAGGAGTTGCTTCGGGTAAAATTATGATCTCGTGGTGTAAACATTTATTCTTGCATGCATGAATTTTATTTGTATTGGCAAAAAATTAATTAATTTGTTGTGTGCGAATTTAGGCAAATACGATTCCAGAACACGAGCTTTAATTCTTGGGGTATCTAAGTATTTGAACATCTCATGGTGTCTAGTCGAAATGATGGAGGAATCAGCTGTCAAGTTCCTCACAGAAGAAAAACAGACTAAAACAGAGTAAATGAAATATTCACTTAAACTCATGTAAATTGTTTAGGTTAGTAGTTGGTACTAATCTTCGATATTATTTCAGTGATGAAGTCAAAGAATCAATGAAGCGTCAAAGAAATCGAAAAATCAAACGATACGCTCTAGTTGGGTTAGCCACGCTGGGTGGTGGTGCTCTTTTAGGTCTAACAGGAGGACTTGCAGCCCCTTTGATAGGTAAGCATTTAGTGTTGACGTAAAGAACTTGGAAATTCGAAATAGAAATATGTTGGTAGATATGTTTTAGTTGGTACTTTGGCATTAAACATTAAATTCATTTCTCCCCATAAAATTTTCCAGGAGCTGGAGTTGGGAGCGTTTTAGGTGGTGCAACTGCTGCTGCTTTAGGATCTACAGCAGGAGCTGCAGTCATTGGTTCTTTGTTCGGAGTTGCTGGGGCTGGACTCTCCGGTTTTAAAATGCAGAAAAGGGTTGGCGAAGTGGAGGAATTTGCATTCAAGCCACTGCGTAAAGTTCGGTCAAAGTAAGCCTGACATGAAATTTAGAAAGGTTTTAGATTTTACATCGAGAAAATTGACAACCTAATGGATTTTAGTTGTACTGTCAGTAGAAAATATGCTCTGATTATGTAAATCTTCAATGTGTTCCAGAAATTTGCATGTGGCCATTGCTGTTTCCGGATGGTTAAGTGAAGAGTCCGGTGAAACTGGATTTTGGTCCCCGTGGAAGAATCTAAAAATTTCTCAGGAACAGTATTGTCTAATGTATGAATCACAGTATTTACTGGAGTTAGGAAGAGCAATGGACTACTTACTCAGTTTTGCGGTGTCGATGGCTGCCCAGGAAGCACTCAAACTTACGATTTTATCGGGTAAGCATATATCTTGATACAGTAAATATTCAGTAAAATGTGTTATTAAAATGAGTCACGAACACAACCATTGTCATGATTCTGAAATGCAGTATCTTATCTAATACACCCTACTTCAATTTCTTTCGTAGGATTGATAACTGCTATCGCCTGGCCCGCTTCCCTGCTGACTCTAGCGTCTGTCTTAGATAATCCATGGGGAGTTTGTTGTAGAAGATCCGCCCAAATTGGCCGCACGCTGGCTGACGTCCTCCTTTCTAGAAGGTACGGAAATTTGTATCATTTGGAAATGTAATATATATTGACATCAAAAACTCATTTAATTTATTTTATTACGATAGACATGGAAATCGTCCTGTTACACTCATTGGTGTTTCTCTCGGGGCTCGCGTTGTATTTTACTGTCTCATGGTAAGTCGTGTTCTCACTTTCGCGTATTTGCTAACTTGTTTTATGTTGTGTGTATACATTACATATTGTAACATTATATGTATTGTCATTCTTTCTAGTAACAATTTTTAAAATCATTCCTCTGTAGGAACTTAGTCAACGCAAAGGATCTGAAGGAATCGTGTTGGATGCAGTTATGCTGGGTGCTCCTGTGAGTGGACGCGCCAGTAATTGGAGCAACTTGAGTCGAGTCGTTGCTGGAAATATCGTCAACGGCTATTGCTCAGGAGATTGGCTCCTTAAGTTCCTTTATAGAGGAACTACTGGTCATTACAGGTTGGGTACATTTCATTATAAAATATTAGACTTTATATTTTGTAATCGGGTATCTTTGGCCTATACTTAGGCAGCAGTATTCTAAAGTAATAATCGGAACTCGCTCGTGTTTCACAAATCGTTTTCAACAACTTTTTGTAATTTTCAGAATTGCTGGCTTAGAAAAAATAACATGGACGCATCCAAGAATGCATAATGTAAGCATTTTGCATACCAAACTCTTGAATCTAGTTTAGTATAATGGGAACAAGAAAATTGATCCATCTCTCTCTCTCTTTCGGTGCAGGTTGATTTGAGCTCGATAGTCTCTGGGCATATGGACTATGCGGACAAAATCGATGAAATTCTAATATCCTTGGGATATGCAGAAGAGGAGGAATCCCTCCACACACTCCGAAAATCTTCCTCGTGTGTCAATTTACGTAGTAGAGACAAAACTTTGAATAGGAGTCATTCCATGGATTCATTAGTAATGGTGAGGAAAGTAGAAGCTGCGAAAACAATGCGAATCGGTGGTAAGTAAGCCTTCCTTCCGAAAAGTCCCTACATAATAGGTAGATGGAAAAGTTGTGTGTCAATCGTACTTGTTGGTGTAGACGTGTTACGTGTTTTAGCCGTACACATTGTACATCTATGATGGAATAACGAAAATATCGATCGTATTTTCTTGTCATTCTGTACTCTTATCTTACTAGAGTTTGACTCAAACGAAAAAAAAACATATCAGTATTTATCGCCTAATATTTCACAGATTGCCGTATTATATACGTCTTACATGTATAGCTACATATTTATATGGTAGCAACAAAACTTATTCTGTACCTTCAATTCATTCAGACTTGAACGCTTTCCAAAGTATCTAATTTTGACAAAGTAATGAAGCTCACGGTAATGCAAGTAAAGCGTTGGCTATAGAACATAGGACTGAATTATTAATATAGACAGTAACAAAAAGTAATAATATTTCATCAACGAATGTTTGCCATTTGTATTTTCAAAAATTAGTATATTGATCATTATAAAATCCCAGTTGCCAAAGTAGACTTGAAACAGTTATGGTGCTAGTTAGTATTATTGCAAGAAAAAGAAGTTTCTTCAAGGGTAGTAGAGGGAGGTTCTGATTTGAGACAACACAAAGCAATATATAACTTTAATCGTGCTATAAATATTTCTAGGAGATAAGTTTATATACAGATTTCCAAAGATCCTACTGTTTCTCACCTTGAAAGCACTTTTTGCCAATTATACATACGAAACAACAGCTCCATTGAATCCCTTTCCCCAACCCAAGTGTTGAACAAATTCACATAGAAATAATAATCTCCGAAAACAGTAGTTCTATATAATAGGAATGGAATGAAAATATTTTTTTAGAATACACAAATATAGTGCAGGTGATAAGTCAACGGATTTTGAACACAGGTTGTTGACAAACAGTGCTTCCCTTTCAAACGTTTCAAAAAATACTTGAACGTAGAGACATTCCTAATTCAGTGTCAACAATCGTTTCCCTTTGCGTAGCTATCAGACTGAAATTTGTATTAAACCAGCTTGAATGATTTCGTAATAGATGACATACTATTACTATACTGTTATACTATGAACTAGAAATTTTGCTTCACGTATATTAAATAATAGAATCACCATGTTTAAACGGTTTACAATCTTCCAATTCAGCGAAAGTAGTTTCCTACATTGCTACATTCATGTTTCAGCAAATAATATTTGATAGCTTTATCGATTATCAGTTAAGGATAGGTGGATAAGTATGTATGAACACTAAATTTTTAGGGGTTTTGTACTACTTACGTTGACTACAATTCAGTCAGTGCCATTTCAGGAGAAAAAATACTTTATTAATATTCAAAGTATTAAATACATTGGTAAGCTTTATCATTTTCACGGTGTTTAATTAATTATAAGTAAAGCTTTACATTAGGATCAGAAAATTACAGCACTACTTATAAACACATGTATAAAATAAATATACCGGGACAAAAAACGTACGTAATCTAATTAGAAGACTTGTCAGAAACGAATCATGTACCTAATATATAGTTATAGTGTATTCATACGGGTTCAGGTAAATAGATGATTAATATGCTTTTCCAGCGCGACGTTATAACCGTAAAGTTAACAATTTAGGTATAGTCATTCTATACGTTGGAATGGGAATAATAAATAATATCACGGAATCTAATATGGGAAATATTCATATCTGTACCAGAATAGGCTCAAAATTATGTTTTGTCATTATTACTTACTTACTATACTTTTATTCACTTATGAAAACTGATCTTCCGTTTTTACAAGTATAGAATTTAGTAGTAACATTTAGTGTGTCATGTTCGAATAATTTTCAGAAATGCTTTAAGTTACTTACTTAAAGTGCCAGCACGTTTGTATGTTCTTTGTGTACAAAAGTATTTTATTACCTTCTGTTCTTTCTAGTATATTTGTATCGTTAATTGCACATGTGCACAACATATATTTCTACATTTTACTTAGTCGGCCTATAAAATCCAATACCTAATACTTACTGTTTGCTAGTCGACATATTTTATTTGGTCGATGTAAATGATAGTTCATTTTCATTTTAACACGCTAATGTGTGGATGTTTAATTAAAAAATTACCTCGACAGTTGTAACTTCGAGTTAATTTTCACACGCTAAATAATGCTTTATTTTTAATTAAAACGTATGTCGGCATAGTTGCAGATTATTTTAATACACAAACGCTATAGGTTCTAGTACGAATTCTGATGGCTGACAGAAAAAGGTTTCATTTTATTAGAAAACAGTGGCATTATTTTTAACTGGCATTAAATGCTGGAGTTACCAGACTTGAATCAGTACAATCTCAGAAGTCAGAAAGAGCAAAAATGCCAATGAATTAAAAGAAACGGGTTCTGTTGATCGTATCTCTATATTTGTGAGTCGTCCATTATGCAAAAAATCATTTGTCATCCCAGTTGTGAGTTGTATAAATTGTATTGTATATCGTAACTGGTACTTGTAACTGGAAGTCATCAGCAAGGTTTAGTTTCCTGCTGCTCATAGTAAAAAAAAGCCTAATTTACATAAGTATCAATGCCTAATTTATATAAGTATCAGTAAAGGCGTACTTGAATTTCCTAGAATATATAAAGTTGCAATTTTGTTCTACGAAAGCAGATTCACACATTGTATTGCGTAATTGTAAGGATTTTGTAGGCATTTTATTTTCTATAAACGTAGCAACAGCTATTTTTTGTATGAATCGCGGATAATATTGTGATCACATCGTACTCGAGTTATCTTGATCTAAGGTGCTCATTTATTTTTTGATTAACGCTTTTTATATTCCGTCTATAGGTAATGATAATAGTCGAAGTTCTTCTTAATAAGTTGCGTCCAAATAAGTAACTTTTCTAATAATTACACGCCACATGTTTACTATCAGACTGTATGTTCCAGGTAAGTATATGTATAACCAAGTTCCTTAATGCCAGGTACATTTGTTCATTACATTTAACATTATTCTTTAATTTTTAAGTTGTACAAGTACATATCCAGAGGTTATTCCATGTATAAGTAGAACCTTTAGGACCAGACCAGATACCCTGAGTAGGTATTTTCGTAAACGAATAAAATGAATACTGAAAATCTTTAGAACTTGTTACTAAATTGTTACTGCAGTGTGGTAACTATACTAATAATATGAACTTATAAAATGTATGAAAATTGCACGGACTCGGTGTGCTGTACTAAAATATATTATATGTCCTAGATATAAACATGTGACTATTACTGTAAATTCATAATCGGCCAGATTTGTAGGTGATCAATGTATGCTTAATCCACAAGGCATACTTGTAACTTTATTGACTAACTTGAATTGAAATGAAACTATACATATCAGATGAATGCCTTTAAGGACATTCGTACAAATGATGTTCTAATCGGTCAAATTTTCATGTACTACGTTTAGTCAATTAGTATACAAACAAATATATATTGTATGTGGTTCTATTGTGAAAATAAAATTTTGGCTTTCAAAACAACTTATTTTGCCTGTTGCCCTCTTCCAATTCGTCTTAATTCCATATCATTTCATACACATGCAAGCATAATACTATTTTGGTTTACTACTATTTCCTCTCCTGCAAAGCTGCAGAAGTACTCTGAAAATCTTTGTAATGTATGTATTGCAATTTGTATTAATCAAGGAATCGTTTCAACCATTATTTTCGTATGCTGCACATAGCTATAAATATACAAGATGTGGATGGATGAAGAAATTCTACTAAAACCAGAGGGGAATTGATTAAAGTGGAGTATGGAGGATGGATGAGGAAACGACGAACGCCGCCCGCAGTGCAAGTCTTTCGGCTTATCGTTTGATGATCTGCAGCAGTTTTATTGGACATGGTGTGAAATGAGTGCAAATTCTCAAGCTTTGTTCATTAGCCGTGTATTTTAGTACCTACAGATACTCGATAAAGTAATAAGTATAAGTAGTATGTAATAAGTATATATACTTATTACAAGTCATAGTCCCTATAGGGACTATGACGATTTGTATTATATTGAATTTTCTACGCTATATGACATTTTTATTCATATTTTCCTTATGGCCATTAGAAATCATTGAGTGGAAATACTTAGATTTGACTTTATTATTTGTAGGTACTGTATGTCATAAAAATGTATTTATTGCCTCACGTTTGATAAAAATTTAGTATAACGATGATACACTCCTTAGATAGTGAACTATACACAAACCTGCTCTGCGTTGTGTTTGTTTTAGCTTGATAGTGATTGACTCGATTTAAAAACAATAAGTACTAACAAGGTATTATAAGTTATACTACTACATTCTACTTGGATAGGTAACAAGCTTTACGTATAAAATTATGTACAAGGGATGGAGATACATAAATTCTTGTACATTGTTACAGGAAGAGGAAATTCAAAACCCGGGGATCCATACAATTTGTTTCCTTTTCTGAATGAACATGTTTTTCTTATGTTTTCAAAGCACAGCAGGAATTGACTGTGAGCATATTGCATTGTTCAGCATGTGAAATAGAAGGGACCTGAAAATGAAAACTTGTCAACAATTGGATTAAGTCATTGTTACATAAAATATGTATATACGTCAAGCATTGCAGTCATTTTCTCACATTGGTAATCTGATCGGGAATTCACACACACACACACTATATGGTAAATGAGTCGACGACGAGGTTGTACACAGTTTTTTGTATCTTAAACATAATGTCTTTCATTAGTTTTACCTAGTGGAAAATGTCACTCAGTCACATACACAGACACCTAAGCTTTTGTGTTTTCTTTAATTTGAAAGGAAAAATATTTTTTATTCTACATTAGTCCATATCTTTGAATAATTTGCCACTGGTTGAACAGCGTTTTCTATCTTATCTTGATATTTTTTCCTGGCAACACACACGTTTCATCACCATACTACAAAGCTTTGCAGTGATGACGTGCAACTCGAAGCTAAAGAAACTTTAACGCCGTAGCTACAGAAGCTTAAACTTGGTAGTTACAGAAGCTTTAACGGTGTAGCTATAGGAGCTTTAACTTTGTAGCTACAGAAACTTTGTTTAGTCTTGAATGTTCCTGAAAAAGAATGTGGGAGTGACATATAAGAAACTTATTAATGTTTGTCATCAAATACAACAATATGTCTTTCTCATTTTTATTATTGCAGTCAATAGTTTAGCATTGGCCCATATATTCCATGAATACGAGTCCTACAAATTGGACTTTATAGTACTAAAATGAATTTGTTGTCACGTAGAGTGTTGAATTTATTGTAATTTTCTAAAGCTCATAGATCCGGCGGCAAATGCAGTTTCGGTATTAAATAATTTCTAATATTTGCGAGACCTTTTGAGATGATATTAAATTGGGATCGTTAAAAAGTGAAATGATGCTGTGATTTAATTTTCATGGTGCTCAATAAAATTCCGAAAGATATTCACAATAATTCACTGCTTTAGAGTTTCTTGAGCCCGACGACAGTAGATATTGAAACTTGACTGTGAAAATCAACACATTGTAAAAGAAACTGAGGCATATAGTCATGCTATAATTCGCATACATGGTAAGGTAAGGAAATGTATAATGACATCTTGGTTGGGTCGTCGATAATATGGAAAATACTTTTACATCTGAATCTATATGGACTTGAAAATCAGAGAACAGAAAGCAACAACTCATCTTATTTCGTGTGACTCATAAAATCCTAAAAGGAAAATAATTAGAAATTCGTGTGGACGTTGTAAGTTGTAAACTCATCACGTCGTATCAACTCACTAAAGCAGGTAATTAATGACTATGGATAATAACTACCAATAAAAAACTACTTACTGCAATTATTGCACCCTGTATTTAAAGTTACTTTTCTCAATTATGTAATAACTGCTAAAAGGTACCACTACGTATATTATACATACATGTATACATAGCAGTGTACATTTTTGCTAATACATATGTATACAAATCCTATCACTATCGTACATTTGTAAAAGTTACATGATTTTTACTCTATATATTATGTATCTACTGTATTATGTGTACGGAAGGTGCTCTTATTATTTTCCTTTGCTTTCAATTTGAATCTCTGCTGGTTTACATGGTCAGCAAGTATACAGCGTTTATAGAAGAAGCCTTGTCTTCGCTACGATTAAATTATTTATTATTGCAAAATGACACCTTCCCTAACAAAAATTATATTTTATAAAGTCTACTGTGAATTTAACACTTTAAAGGTAATGCATTTTCAACTGCTTCTATCGGTTTTTTTGTACAAGGAATTGATTATTACTCATTCAAGAGCATTTTTTGTTGAAGAAAATCTTGTTGCCGCTGTCTAAAATTGTTCTGAAGCATTTTAGTTTATTTGCGGACATTACAGCGGACTTATAATTTTTATTTATAATAAATTATTGTATTATAATGAATTTGTATTAGACATTTTGGTTATGATGAATTTTATTATATTTCGAATTTGTATTTATTAGGAAATTGTATTTATGAAGAATTTTATTATTAAGCCAGTTTGATTTACTAGGTATTTTATTTATTAAGAATGTTTAATGACTGAACAGAATTTGTTCGTTGAGGCGAAGGCTAGAGTTGAGGGATTGGAACGTAGCAAGCAATAATATAAGTGAAGAGAAGGAGATATAAACCATGGAATAAATCTGATTTGGAGTGTACTTGATCAGTTACTTTTTGAATAACAATTTACGATGATTATGATACAAGGAATCATAAAGCCTTATAGAAAAAATTTACAGTTCTCAAGCAATATGATCATCATCGTCGTCGTAATCATGAGACCAACAACATCGAACTTTCACTTTCACGCATTGTCCATTTGATTGGATGCGGAACTAGTCTGTGTCCTGACTCTCAATCCATCCATTTACTGTTCTTATGATAAAAGTAAATGCTTGAAGAGTTGATCCATTCTTGAAATTTTATTCGCAGAGTATATTATGGGTCATTATTAAATTCATAATAGTGATACATAAAAGCTGTACGTCTCATTAATGATATTAAGATTTATGTAGGTGAAGCTCGAGGCTTGGAGCGTTCGAACCATTGATCTTATGCATTTTCCCGTGTATTGCACCACTATCTAATATAGTATTTATTATATGTAGATGCTTGCTCACAAATGCTTAAACTTTGAGTTACTGAAATATCCATTTACATGTTCATTTTCGGTGAGCACCCCTCGAAAAACGTAGTGGAGACGTGCCATGCATTTATATATATATATGTAAAAAAGTGTTGGAGACTTGGAGAGAAAAGTCTTTCATATAGGATTAGCTATATTAATATGTATATAGAAGATAAAATGTGCATCGGAAACTTAAAAAATGAAAATCACATTACCTATGTATAACATTCCTTTCGTAGATACATACATACATAGGTATCTATATTATATGTACAAGCATGTATACTGAAGGGATATAACAAAGTAATAGGAATAATCATTCCGAGATTATTGACAGAAAACATCACGATCACACACTATGTGAGCCATTGTTTACGTCGACGTGGATGAACATGGTGGTTTCATTTCCCCTGTTTTTCATCCATAATTCCATCACAGTTCAGTATCCTTTGTCTTCATTGTTCTCTAAATCGGCCAATCCTGCCATTTGGGTAATTGTAACCACTGATACTAACATTAGACATAACAGAGATGCGATTCATCTTCGAGACACAAGGGAGTCTCACACAATTTCCTTCAAAAGAATTCATTTCTATTTTGGTATTTTGGCTACTGTAATAAAATTATTTGTAAACAATCTGCTCTCTAATAACAATTATTATTGTCATGTTAATTATTAGGACCAACACAATCCCATTATTTAAATTAATTAATCATGCGCTCCCATCCTTCCAACCAACTCTCACTTTAAGTTTTAATTAGTGGAAGCCAAAGAGAATTTACTTTATGGAATTTGACAGCAGGAACGTCAGATTTAAGTAGAAAAATAATATTAAAAAACGATAATTAAAAAATAATATCAAAAAACGTAATAATATTAAACAATATTGAAAGGCTTAAAACCAATAAGCAAAAGATTGGCACAGTCACGTAAAAATAAAATGAAAAAATTAACGCTTAATTGAAAATAATAGGCTAACTAACTAAATAGTAAAATACAATTCTCTTAAACTTTATTGATTGTATACTTAATACAAAATTTATTATTTATCTTTACAGGAATAATTAAACAAATGTGTAAATTGGCACTGAGGACTCTTAAAGATAATTTATTAATTAGTGCGGAAGATATTTCATGCTCACTTTTCATGCTAAGTAATAAAATGTTGCGTGTAGTCTTTATGGACGATTATTTTAAGGCGTGGAGTTTACCTGTAAAAGTTCTAATTAAAAATGAAACACTAATGAAGAGCATATTTTGCACATGTACTCATATTATGAGTAAAGGATGTGCGACCCTGTAATTACGGATGGATCGCCAAAGGATCCCAATAAAAATAAAATTTATGATTGTTTTTACAACTGAGCTGACACATAAGCACGCACAATTTATGCAAAAAAGGACTTTGATTTCAGAAACATTAGGAATATCTATTTACATCTTGACATGCACATAATCGAGCATTTTTCCAACTATGAATGGTATCACGATAAAAATCCCATTGATCCACCTAATCAACTTGGAGATCATTAAGTTGGGCATGAAGTATATAATCTAACCTTGAGGATGCATGTTATAGAAAAATGAAGACACTACCGACTTCATTGAAGAAGGTATTGATTCAAGGATGAATTTAATTTCAGATTTTCAAAGTTGATTTTCGTTTTAAATTTTTCATTGACAAGATCACCTTGATAGTTTTGATATCTGTATTTTCTGAATTTATTTGGCCATATTGCAATACTCAACACGCAAATTTTGTATCTAGTGTTTATATGATACTTGAAAATTCAATATTCAAGTATTTATACGATGGGAAAACAACTCCTTTTAACAACTTTTAAAAAGTTCAAATTTAATTTGATGACTGCATTAAAACTTTACGGTAATATAATTCTCTTCAAACATGTAAATATCGTTTAATATAATATAAGCATCGATTGTAAATTTGATCCGTCTGTTGTATCGACGTTGTTCAATGACAGGTATGTGATAATTACAAGTCGTTTTACAAGTTGTTGCTCATATCCCCACAACTCGATATCAATGATAATGAGCGATCGGATGAGCCATGCCGATCACCTGAAAAAAACAATTTCGTTTATATGACTTTTATGTACAATCCATACGTATTATTCAATTATCTAAAATTTCATTTTCATTTTAGCATCCTTTTATGCAAAATCCAATGAGACATAGTATTTACGGCGCGACAGTCCGTTGAGATATATTAATGTGTCTTTATGAATACAAAATTCGACAGTATACAGAAACTTTTAACTGTTCACAAAACATCGGCATTATGAGAAACAAAAAATCTGACATGTTGCATCATAATGGAGAATGCATCGTTTTTCTCTGTGTCACAGTCAAAGAAGCGCACCTTGAATACTTAAAATAATTTTTTATAATGCAGTGTATATTGCACCAAAAGTTACACAGAAAATTGCACAAAATGTTTGTCAAGACCGTCAACAACACATATACTTCATAGCGTAGTGAGTATATGTATATACATACTATACTCACCAGTATCGAGTACTACGGAGGAAGATATATGCAGACATTATTTTGTGCCAAACTAGTAAAATAGCTGAAGATGCACCCAAATTTGTTAAATGAATAAATAACAAATGAAAGTCATCCTCAAATAAAGAATGGACATTGTATAGTTGGACTCCATACTGAGACTGTCAGTTTGATTAGTTTATAAATCTTGACATGAAAAGAAATGAAAAGGATCATGGTAATTTTACGTGCACACGTACTCATTTTCCATAATAAACAATTTGCTATTTGACTGCCTTTACTAATAAGTAAATGCAGATTTTTTCACTAATTGCTGCAATCAGATACTGCGTGTGTCTCTGCATAGCTATACATATATAGATAAGCGTAGATCAGCGTGAACGGGTTCAACATTTTTTGAGCAACCCAGTCATCCCGACAGCCTTCATTAGATATGTGCACATATTGCGGTATACGACTCACAACAGTATCAACATTTTTTCAGATAAATGATGGTATAATGTGGATACGACAGCTTTATAGTCATAAAAAATGTTGCTTCTCGTGTGCGTATATCCATAATGTTACTACCTGTCGAATGTCATCAATTTCGGAATCATGCTTGGATGCAGTGACAAATATTATTAATTGATTGCAGTTATCGCGTGGAGGATCTGTGTAGGAGCTTGTTCATCTCCAACGCATTGGAAGGAACTAGACAAGATGCCATGTATGTCAGTATTGAAGATACTACATATGCACGACTAAGTACAGCTATAGATATGTCTCTATTGACGTAAGTATAACTCTATTGAAGTAGCTATATAAGCCTATCGAAGTATAGCCATACATATAGTATGCTTTGGAATAGTTATATGTTTATGGAAGTATCTATAAGACTATTGAAGTAAGCATAATACGATTATTGAAGAATTAACTATGACATGACTATGGAAGAAGCTATACAGATGAATTGTATACAAACGTTAATAAGTTAGGAACTAAATAGAGGAACGCGTACAGCTGAATGGAGATAATGGTAATGAGGACATTAAAGAACGTCCATCCATTGCACGGAGATTTGTAACAATATTCTTTAATCCATATCGTAATCACATACAGCATCCATAATAACCATAATCTTGATATGAGGCAATATCCATGCTGACTTGAGCAGAGAAGAAGGAGAAGAAAGAACACAACAACAATAACAAAAGTTTGCACACACGGTAAAGTACAGGACTATACATTATTACTACTTACGAATAATAAGAGATTATTGGAAATGGGATGAAGGATGATGCTCCAGATGGATTAGATTGGAAGATGCAACCAGTTTAGCAACTTCTACCCATATACACAACCAATGCATTAATTATCAACCAGGATTATACAATAACGGTATGTAATTATCGGCTCGACCGCATGTATCCATATGTTAAGTATCTGTCTGTATACAGACTGTACACAACTCAAATTATATACCAAGCAGAGCTTTTTAGCTGAAAAATACCCCTTTTCGGCTCTTTTAGGCACTTAAATTTTCAAAGAAATTATCCCAGTGAAGATGCTTAACAGGATTATATGTATGTATAATATTATTCAACACCTTTGTGCGTCTCCTTACGCACGCACAATACGAGTACACAGTACATATAACTGGGTAAGGCAAACAAACACCGTGTCTTTACATCGTGCAGTACATGGACTGGCAACATGCTTTACATTGTTACAGCACAGCACATGGACTTCACATATTGTTACTGCACATGAGATTGGGATGGCAAGCGTTACATTTACACCTGCACATGGGACGGCTTTACATTTTTACTTGCTTTATGGGATGCACATTTGCTAACAAGTTGTATAGGTATACTTATTGTATAATGTGCTTTAGAAACCTAATCAGAGATGCGGATAATTTCAATAAGTATGAAAGAAATCTCGTAAAACTGACACATGTGCACATAGATTATAATTGCACCCCATCGAATATAAAATTGGATAATAATTATTTTGCAAACACTTTACATCTGACAATCTACAACGACGTCAAACAACTTACTACCTGCCAAAAATGTATGATTAACTGCAAAAAGTTTGGTTTTTAATACTAATGTATCCTTTAATAGTTACTTATGTGGCTGTATATAACGCCTGTCAATATATTTTTACGGATGTTATTGCCATGATTGCAGGAATGTTCTTAAGTATGGTGTTGCCTACATATGTAATATGGAATGAAATGATCCCATAGCATGTACTTATTACAACAACAAGAGCGTATGTATTATGTGGGGTGAGATGGGAAATTGTATGTGGCATGGGTGTTGTGAAGACTCGTTTGTAATTACTTTACGTATCGTTATTATTTGTTAAAATATTTGTCAGAGCCGTTATAATATTTTACCAGTTATTGTTTTCCTTTTCATTTTGCACATTAGAGCTAAACAAGATTAAAGGGGAATTGTACCAAAGGCCTTTTTAAATGAATCATTTGATTGTAACTGGTACTTCAACTCCACACAATAAACGTTGCAATAGTTATATATTACAGTGCATATGAGGTAGGAAAATGAAAGGCTTTCTTACATTCTTCTTAATGTTTACTTCATCATCCATGTTTTGGCACTTTTTTCAGCAATTTTTGGGGAACCATTATTGCATTTCACTAATGCTATCCACACACCAACACATCTTCTACTACAAGTACAGTTATAAGTATAATAACTACTGCGGCCGCTCCTACAATTCTAACGGGCACATTAATGTTGTTCTAAAATTCAGATAACTAACTACCTCTAAAATAATATATATTATCATTACCACTACTGCTCACAGAGGATGTTTTCAATTGCATAACAAACTTTATTACGGCCCATCTTGTTCGACAAGATATATGATGCCGAGGTTCTTTGAGCGAGACGATTGTAAATCAGTGTGGGAAAACATGCATTCCCTAAATGTTTTAAATAGTTTACAATATTGAAAATTGGTGTCTTCTCAGCTAATAAAAAATTCATTGGAGTCTCACTGTTATGATGGCGATGAATTTGCCGAACAAGGACTGTAACTTATATTATAGATTATATTATGTTTGGTTGATTATATGATGTGTTGTCGATTATATTGTGTTTTTTCGATTGTATTATATTATAGATTATACTATATAAGTATTACAGATTTGTATAGATAGATGGATTTACATGGATATACAAATTCCATCGTTATTTTCGATCACTAGTAATAAGTGATTTCATATCTACGAAAAAGTTTATATCTGCAAAGTCAATGGGTACAGGTAGCCTTTCCTTTATGGGCATCCTCTGCAGACTTATTTACTTTCAATTAGAAGAATGGAACATATAAGTAGTTAAATGAAGCGGCCGAAGATGAATGTGGAAATACTTATACTCTTGAATCAAGGTACATTATGTGCCTCCGAGAACCTACAAAACATTATAGTTAAGGTGGTAGTAATAGTAAAGTCAGTAAAGGAAAAACACAAATGAAAACTAGTAGAATGTATCTTTGTGTATACATGTTCGAATGTTGCACTTTTTTCAATTGACGTCCTACTGTTACATAGTCTCCTTGCAACTGCAACTATACACCGCTACTTCTACAGCTGGGGTAAATCGTGATTTGACGATGAGAGGACGAGGAGAATGAAAAAAGTAAAAGTGACCAACAAACGGTCACTTGATGTCAGTCTCTTCAGCTTCGCTCTCTTTGTAGTGCCTCTCCGTTTCTCTCAGTCTCTTCTCCACTTTATCCTCACTGACTGACTTTTGTGATCTCGCCGTGTCCAATATGGCACTTCGATTACCTTTCTTCGTGACAATTCTACTTTGTTCTACGATCGTTGCTTCTGGTAAGATTTTTTTACTTAAATTCAACAATTTTCAACTAAATCTCAGAATTTTCAGCAATTCCATGGAGAATTTAAGTAAATTCATGGAGAAAATTTTAAGCAAATCCATGGAGAAAATTTTAAACAAATTCACGGAGAAAATTTTAAGCAGATCCGTTGATTCCCCCCAGGAATTTGATCTGAATCTGTGGATAATATTTTCAGAAAAATCATTGGTAGTAGCAATAAAAATGGATAAAATTTTGAAAAAAAATTTTTCCAATTATAAAAAAGCTATATTTTTAAGACCTGGCTGGAAGGAGTTAAGAATTACAGACTTTCTGGACAACAGTGCTATAAAAATTTTGTAACGTAAATACACACAATGATGTATCAAAAATAAAAATGTGCAGAACACACGGTTTCATTAAAGGAAGCTGGAATATTTACAGCGACTATAAAATTGTGAAAATCAAAAGTTAGTTGTCAACGAGGCAATAACACATCCGCCGCCTCATCAGTCTAGCCGTCGTTCCTTAAGTATGAACATATACTTTATCGAGTATAGTTCATGTATTTGGAATCGAAGTATACAACATGTGATTGTTGCAATTCGTTGCATTTCATGTGTAAGGGGAAAAGAGCGTGTAGTGTGAATATTAAAAATGAAGAGTTGTTTAAATGAGATTAATTGCCGCAGTTTTCGACGACAAACATGTTTGACCTGTGGGCAATAAAGAATTTGGTTGCCTGGCTATAGAGCAAGTATCTTTGTACAGGGAGAATAAATCAGTAAAAAACAGTTGACTGTACTGTCTTGTGTACTATCAACACTTAAAGAATTGTGCAGGGCGTGAGAGAGGATAAAAAGCCGTTTGCTTATACTTGACTGTTACTAATTTTCATTCTTTTATCATGAATCTCTCTATACGAGAGCATTAGATATTTTTTACTCGATATTTTATTCTGATTTGTTAGGGGAAATATATACTTTCTTGTGTAATTCCGTAATCGTCTCAAACCAACAATAATCAAGTTACCCTACAACGATCCACGACTTTAGGTATAAATGCTCAGGGATTGTGTATGTATTGCTCTACATTCTAATCTTGATTGATGATGCTGATAAGAGCTACCAAACTCATACATCTATTTACATGCAATTTCACGTCGTAGTTAATTCCACGTGCTCCCAACTTTACAAATCATCAAACCATCTAATAAAGGATGGAGATGTGTATGTGTAGATATTATTATTACCGCAACCACATACATAACTTGTTTACGTATAGACACGATTCTTGTTTAGATGATGGGAATCCTGTCGGAATTACGAGCAGTGGAAACATGATTTTGCCACATATTCCATTGTTTTTGTCATACATACCCACTCCTTATAATAGCCTCTTCAATGTCAACTTGTTCCTCTTAGCATGAGCTGACTCATAAAGATGCTCAGATAACCACATGGGGCAATGTGATAATAAGAGAGCTCCTCAATACTCCCACGTTATGACAGATCGCGTACTATCACGTAGTATGTAGCTTGTAGTAGGTGGTCGGCATGTAATTGATAACCTGTCGTATACGATGTTACCTTTGCATTGACGAGTTAATTAATTTTTCTTCCAATTTCTTCTTATGTCATATTGTAGTGGCGTTGGATCCATATGAATCAGATGAAGAAATTTATCGCGCTGATAAGCAGAATGCCGAGGCACAAACTGAGTATCCCAATGGTGTGAACGTTATTCCAGGTAGGACGATCATATACCATAATACAATAAAATACATTAATTTTTCTTCGCACGAGCACAACTCCTACGTGTGATGACGTCAATAATAATTATGATATATTTACACGTTGTACTTACATGAATTTATTAGGTGAAGCCGAATTAGATTACCCGGTGTTTCACCTCATCCCTAAGACCGCTTTTACTTGCGAGGGTCGCTTGCCAGGCTTCTATGCCGACGTAGAAGCCCGTTGCCAAGCATGGCATACTTGTGATGTGGATGGGAGAATGCAAACGTTTTTGTGTCCCAACGGCACGATCTATTCACAATCTAAGCGGGTGTGTGAATGGTGGTACAATGTGAATTGTGATGCGGCGGAAGTGAACAGAAATTATGAACAAAACAAGGAACTGTTCATTAGCCCCAAGGATCACGCAGTCGAAATTGCTGCTGCTAATCAAGACATTCCAAAACAAAATAACAACCAAGCTAGCAACTCCAGGTTCCAACAACCGGCCGAGAAGCCCAGGCAACAACAAAATAATTATTCTCCGAGCCCGTCTCAACAACAAAATTACTCCCCACAACCCTCAAACCCTCCTCAACAACGGCAACAGGATCAGGGATTCTCTTCCACTCCAGCCCAACAACAAAATTATTCCCCCGCACCCCCACAACAAAAGCAACAACAACAAAACTATAATCAACCACAACAAAAACAACAACAGCAAAATTATAATCAACCACAACAAAGACAACAGCAACAACAAAATTACACTCCCCAACCACCTCAACAAAGACCCCAGCAAAACTATTCGCCAGCCCCACAACAAAACTTCTCCCCCAGTCCCCCACAACCAAAACCACAGCAAAACTTTTCCCCATCACCGCAGAAACCGCAACAACAACTGCAAAACTATTCTCCTGCGCCTCCACAAAGATCAACTCAACAACAGAACTACTCCCCAGCACCCCAACAACGACCCCAACAACCTCAAAATTACTCTCCACAACCTAGTCAAAGGCCTCAACAGCAAAACTACTCACCTAATCCTCCTCAACAACAGCAAACCTTCAATCAACCAAGACAACCCCAACAAGCCCAAGTACGCCCATCCCAAGTACCAAGCAATTTGCAAGAAGTGGTTCAAGCAGCTACCGGAGCTGTTGCTCCAAGTGGCCCCAACAGATTCCAGCAGCAGCCCCGACGCAATCCCGAGAACAGTCAAAATTTCAACCGTCCATCTACCCCAAAACAAAATGACTTCCAAACCAACGCCCCTGTGAGACCAACGGAAAATTACAACGACAATCAAAACTACAACCAACCCAGACAAGAATCCCGTGAGGAGCAGGATTATCAGCCACCCCAAAACAATGGACAATACCGCCCAACATCTCAAAGTAGAACTCAAGCACCACAACAACGACCAAGTGAACAAAGTAGAACCACTCCACAACAATACAGCCCGAAACCTAACTACGATGCCCAGCCCGAACGGCAAAACCAAAGACCAGTTCAAACCAACAATGTCCAGGAACAGCCCAGACAAAAACCTGCTCCCAGCCAGCAACAACAAGCCTTCCCACCATCCCCACCGCAACATAAGTTCCGTCATAGCACCCCAAGAAAGCATAATGTGCAATTCGCACCAGCCAGACAACAGTACTTTGATGATGGTAAGGAAAGGCAAATTCCTTCGGAAAGCCAACAACAAGGATTTCCTTACTCCCAAGCTTATAACCGAAACTATGACAGAAAACTCTTCCAATCCCGTCAACCCGTAACAACCCCAGCCCCAGTTGTTCCAACACCTAAGTTTGTTGAGCCAATTCCAGAAGTTCCAACAGCTCGAAGAGTCCCACAGAAATCTATTGCAGAACCACCAGTGTATTATGACTCCGAGGAAGCATCCAAAGTTCCCGTGTATGGACCGAGCGTTGAAGAAAAACTTATTACCAGGCAACCAACTCCCCGACGTGAAACCACCTTCAGACCAAATCCAGCTGCTGCGACTAGAATCGTCGTGAAGCCCAGATTAGAAAATAAGCAACAACCATACGAGACACGTCCAACCCGACGGGAAGATATAAACCGGGACGTGGCTTATCCCGCACCATTAGAGTCAAGTGAAGAGGATGAGGCGTATTTAGAGTCCCAGTACTTCCCTTCCAGAACGTACGGAACCAAGCAGCATTAAAGCGTAAGCGGAGCAAGTAATACCATTACTTTTTTTGTTCTTTTCGAAAAGACAGCTTTGGTTTTAATGTATCCTTCTAGTTCTATGTATTCGCAATCATTGCGGAGTTAAGTTACTGTCATTATTCATCATTGCCGTCATAGTTTTTCGCCGTACAAATGCTTGTATTTTGCTATAAAATGATTTTTGTATACCTTATTAATAAATACAAGTTCATTTATTATTCTTGGCATCACTCGGCTTTCTTTTCTTATCATCAATTTACTCACGTTTATACATTACAAAAAATGGAAAGGGCACAATTTATATTAGTCACTAAAATTAAATCACATAGCATATTGATCATAATTTAATTAAATCATATGACATTGAAACCGTTACAGTAGAAACACGTATACTTGAAAGCATTACAGGCTAAACATGCTTCAAACGAAGCCACAATCTTAATTTACATGTTACAACGTCTAATATCTATATCTGCAGGCTACACACGAATGCCTTAGATCACATAATCAATTTTACAACATAATTTTATAATCGAAACGCGAACATCTTAATTGAACTTGAAATTTGCACGATAAAAAACGATTTTAACACCTCAGGGTGTCATGCTATCATCATTATTAAATATCATTTGAGACGTGCCGACTTAACTTATACTAACCTGATGTTTCTAAAAAAGGACTAGATTATTTTTACGAAGGTTATATTACACTAAAAATTAAGGATACTCCTGATTTCGTGACATTCCTGAATGGACAATCTAAAATAATTCATACAATTCATAATAATAAGAATATTCATAAATTCACTTCCATGCTTAAAATAATTTTCGTTAAGTTCCATGAAGCCCTTGAGGGTTTTAATTAACCGTTTTTACGTAATTTTCATACGGTGTTAAAGCACCCCAACTACTTCCTACTTTAATATTCACCGGTAAAGAGATAGGAATAGAGAACGGTTTCTCCATTGCATCACGAATTATTACAATTAAATCCGCAAGTATATCCTTTCGTACTTCAAAAATAAGTTCATCATGTAAATTTAGCACGAGGAAACAAGGTGCGACTGCAGAACTGTTAGTAGGGACCTTTCCTGGAGCAACTGTATGTTCTCGATTCAAACCTTTGGTTGTAATAAATAAATCCATCCTCATCTGCACGCGAATCATCGCTTTTTTAACTAATTCTGATGCTGAACCTTGCACGCGGTAATTCACTGCCTGTCTTTCTGCTTGACCTACACGGAATACAAGAACACTTAGTATGAAACAAGTGAGAAAGTAAAATCAATGAGGAAATCACGCCAATTCATCACAAGTGTTTATATGAATCATTCTGTTGATATATTTTACCTCTCAAGGAATTTTCGGAGCTGTTAATATTCGGAAGATAGCGACGGCGTCCAAGATAAGTTTCTACATAGCCTTTCTCTTTGCAAATATTTTTAGTTTTGCTAATGAAGTTACGAACACCGGGATAATCATTCATGAAGTGCTCTATGTATTTGGCCGCCTTGTCTTCCGTAACTCCCATTTTTTCCGCTAATGAAGCTTTTCCCATTCCGTAAATTATGGCATATACGATAGCTTTCGCCTCTTGTCGTAATTCGTTATCCACCTACCAAATTAAATTGTACTCATTACAAATTATTCCTCCTAGTTAAATAATAATTAATTAAATGAAGTAAACACAAATAAAATGTCTTCGTTTCTATTTACCTTATTAATAGGAATTTTTTTCCAACTGGAAGCAATGGACTTAAAAACATCGCAGCCAGAATTTAGAGTCTTAGTTAAAATAGCATCTTTGGACAAAAGTGCTAAAACTCTTAGCTCCAGCTGAGAGTAATCTGCAGCAACAAGAACAAAGTTATCGGAAGTAGTGCAGAATGCGTTACGCATTGATACATTTGCGAGGGTTCCAATCCTAAATAGGGCACTTTCAGTCTTGAGAAATTCTGATTCCATACGAAGTCCATCCTCAACTAATCGTACTAATTGGGATATTTTGGGACCCATTATTCTGACGTTAGACCTCAGATCTTCTATCTCCGATTCAGAAAATGATATTTTAATATCAAAATCTCTCGGAATGAATTGTATACTTGGTTCCGCCATTATGATTCTTCCCGTGACCGTGAACTGTGAATACACTCCATGAATTCGACCCGTCTTCGGATTTTGCGCTTGTGAAAATGGAAGTACCTGGATGATACCAACGTTATTAAACGTCTATAATGTAAGGAAACAAGAATTATTCTAATTTAGCAATATCAAAACTGCATACCAATTGAATGGCATGGTGCACTTTTCTCCATTCCAATATAATCGTCGCAACTACATGATTTAATTTAGAAAGAACTTCTTTTCCCGTTCCACGGGATTTTGGGGGAGGATCAAGTTTCAAGTCTTTGAACAAAACCTGAAATAATTTTTTATCAATAAAACTTGCGGTAAACAACAAAGTGCTACTAAATTCTAGAATCAGGCACATTTATCTAACCCTGTGCACATCCTTGGTGCTTGAAAAGTTGAAGTGCTTGCCAACTATGTGAAAGGCTTTGAGTTCAAGTAGCGCTGCTTGCATCTTCAAAACTTGATTTAGACGTTCGAATTTCATGACGTCAAATGCAAATCCATTGATTTCCATTAGAACTATCGGGAGGAAAGACGCCATTTCGATTTCTAAAATATTTGAATTTTTTATAGTTTAGTCATGATTAAAATTTGTAAGCATTGTGACCCAATACAAAAAAATACATACAAACTGAACGAAAAACAAGTATCAACCTTTGAAATGATTCCATAAAAGTAAACTCTCCAATTTCGATTGTAGCTTGTTCATAAAAATCCAAGCCATATAACATTCTTTGACCTCAATTGGCCATTGCGTGTCGTCAACCTTTTTATCCTCATCGTCCAAATAAAGATCCATAAGCTTTTCTAGGGTTACCCAAACGTTTTCTCCCTCATCAAGATCCACATCTTCACCTTGACAAAGCCATTCTGCAATTTTTGGATCCCAAATACAATCGATCAATAAAATACTTGCTAAAGCTTTTCGTCCATAGTGTTTGATTAAATTCTTGATTTTAGTTTTGGCATCCATCATAACTACGGGGCATGAGATTTCGGCAATTCTGTGGAAGACGCCATCTAGTTTTGCTATGAATGCGTTATCTGATAATGAATTTCTACTCTTCCATTCACATATCCAAATAGTGCTGCCCCCATTATAAAACGAAAGTGAAAATTGACAAATGTTATCCGGTTTAGATGACCCTACAGAAGCTCTTCCTACAATTCGCGCACCAATTGCTGCTTTGGTAGCTTTTACATCTTTGGGTACTTTGATCTTCAAACCAACACTTATAGGTTTATCGGTGGCAAATAATCCATCAGGTAATGTTTCCAAGGAATGAATAATTTGCAATTTTATGATCCGTCCATGAGACTTCAATGAAGTAAGTAACTCATCCGGCTCCAGATCATCTTCAAACATATCTGATGATGTGGATCCATTTCTGCACTCCGGTGAGCTTAAACTTCTAATTGGATGGTTCGCAGGGTCAGGAGAAGGAGAATGATCACTATTCTCAAATAATGCGGAGCTACTGGAAGAAAATAACGGTGCGGAATCTTTGTTAAAGTGAACGCGATTATCTTCTGGTGCAGCATCCGACACATGAAAAGAACCGAAGCTTATATCCATCAAGCAAATATTCTGTTCTATTTTATCCTGCTGTGTTGGTCCGATTTCGTCCACATCTATATCTCCTGCCGGTGTATTAACATTTCCTTCAATATGATTCTGAGCATTATCGGAGGACTCAAACACATCTACGCTCTTGTCAGAGTCCAAATGTGAAACGGTCTCTGAAGTAACATCTGTTTCGGATGATAAATCAACCACTGGGATAACAATTGGATACTCCTGGTCATTATTTTCGTTCTCATTTCTTTCTTCTGACTGCGACATATGCATACTATCCAGTAAATCATTCTCTATTTCCATTAAATCATCCTCTAATGCATTTTGTTGAGTTTGTCTTTCAATCTGCGTGGTCACACTGACAGACTGACTGCTACTATTTTGTTCTGGATGAAGTTCAGCATTCCCGATGTGTTCCTGCACTCGAGTTTTTGTGTTTGGTGGAGATGCAGAATGACTATCCTTTCCAAATTCCATCCTCTTGACACCGAGTTCCGCCTATATAATCCAAGAGGAAAATGTCAGTGTTTGTTATAAAGTTCGATGAAGTAGGCTATATAATGTATATGTATGTAGAGCAGGTTATTTACAATCGTGCTAAATAAGATGTAAACTTAACCACCAGTAAGTCTAGCAAGCAACCCCAATTAATACAAAAGCACACTTGCTGACTATAATTTACAACAAATTGCAGAGTTAATCAACTCATTACAAAATAAAACTGCTGACGGAATGCCCAATTATTATTAACTTATCTTGCGAGTATATATGGATTTTGAAGCCACACCAAAAAGCTAAAACTTAAAGTTCAAAACGAGTTAAAAGAGCAGATGCATAGTACACAGCAGTATTTACCTCATAAGAGATGTAGATCCGGGGTTGTCTTGTGCATGTTGGCACGATTATAATTCGGTATATGCACACATCTAGTTCTAATATAATTCACCACACAAACATTTTTGTACAAACTTACATATTACGAATTCTCGATCAAGGCTAACGAAATATGAATTTTACAGTTGATAAACCGTTAAAGACTAAGTTGGTAAATTGGTTAGAATACATTTGTTGTAAATTATAGCAGCAGGTCATGAAAAATATTATACAAAATAATAGTCAAGTTAAAAAATATGCAAAATGCAGATACAGCTTCTTCTAACTGGAGTTCAAATTAACGCAAAAGCAATTGGAAATTTATGCGAGAGTACGAAGTTTATTAGAAAAAATTAGTGACTTAAAGTAATAAATAATTCAACATGATCACTAAATCTAATGAGATAAGAACTGCTTGAAGGCATATCACATGGTCATTATGCTTTTTAAAGAGACAGCGATCTAATAATTTGTAGTAAGTCAGGTCAACATAAAAATTAATTAGGGAACAATATTTGATTCCATTATCTGATTGTAAAACAAACACAGTCGCATAACTTCCTTAATTACGAACATAGTCTATATACGTACAAGTATATATTTGGAGAATGATATGTGTAAGTCACGAAAGCAATAATTAACTAATATTATAAACAACTTAAGGTATTATAGGTTTTAACGCCAGCTGAAAATTTTCGGTTTGCGAAGATCTGACCTGTAGAAATTGACGAGCTTCTTGTACTACAAGTTTAGCTGCCTCACTTTCACTGAGAGCTTCAGTTTTTCCCAGAACGTACATGGTACCCCCTGGGCCATCTCCGTGTACAGTGCTAAGAATTGGAATTTAAACACTTATTAATTAAATATGGTATAGGTATGCTAATTCATAGATTTTTAATAGATTTATAATCGTCAATCTACCTAGTGAAAGGACCTGCACGATGGAAGATCTTTTCAATGGATGCAGGGTCACAGGCAGCTAAATCGGCAACCGTTGTTATGCCAGCATTAAACAATATTCTTGCGCGTTGGCCGTTAACCAGAGAAAGTCGAACCAAATCGCATAGCTCTCGTTGAACCCCGAATTGTAAACGTTCTTGAAATTGACTTAGAAGCAACTCGAAATTTCCCCAGCCCAAACGTCCACAGAACGTTGTGACCATTCCAGCAAAAGTTGACGCAGATTGTTGCAGGTTCTGCACAACACCTTTGTTGACTCCATATTTGTCTTTCACTTTCTGAATAGGCATTTCATTAACCAGATCATTCAATGCCAGAGCGGTGTAAAACCTTTGGTGAATGGACAATTTTGCCCTCTGAAGACAAAAAAATGAATACACCATAGATGTACAACATCAGTAAACGTAATAATTATATAGTGTATAATATCATCCATAAGCTAACATACTTGTGCTGGATTCTTCCATGAAACAGTTCCCATCAAGGCACTTAATATGAATCTTTCTTCCACACCTACCAACTGTGCTACACGTAATTCTTCTGGACTCAGAGCTCCATATAAATTCAAAAACTGATTCCAATCCACGTTGCGCCATTGATCAGATAAATAAATAGGGGTAACCTGGACAGCAACGATTTAATTTACACAATGAACAACCTTTTTGCTTAAACTTTCGATTTCTAGTCGAGTTCTACCTGATAAATAGTATGTAGTTCATTTGCCAACACGAAGCACTGTCGTGCCCTTAAAAGTTCTTTAAAGACAATGATTCCTTCGTCTGGCGATAATGAAGAAGCAAGGCACGCAGAACCAAGCTGTGTAGCGACATATTCGTCAGTTTTTTCACAATCCTCGTACTTGACTAATTTTATGAACTCATTTTCTACCAGGAATTCCAAACAATCTGTTATAATCGCCGACCCCGATTGGGAGGCTGGTAAATCTGAAACAAAGTCTCATTTTGACATGATACATAAAATAAAAATAAATGGTTACGCCTACCTAATGTAGACAATTTTTATTCTTACCTTCATCACTGACGACAGCAAGTAATGTAGAGTTTGTGTATTTATGTACCTCTTCTACGGATTTCGCGATACCACTAGCAACTACTTCCAACAAAGCCCTCTTCATTGACGAAGTCAAAAAACCTGTTTGACCTAACAGAGCGCTAGTGACTGATGGTAATGTTGACTGAATTAATTTTGTACCAGTAGCATGATTTTGCCGGGAGCAAACCAAAATGCTTTCACCTGATTAAAAATTAAATCATTATTAATAATTAATAACTATACACATTTACAACAGCGCCACAAGTCCAGAGAAAGAAAAACTAAGAAATTCGAACCTTCTGTATCAACTCCTTTACGTCCAGCGCGTCCAGACATTTGCTTATAAGTAAGGGAATCTAAAGGAGCGCCATTAAAAACAGGACTACAGATTATTACTCGTCTGGCTGGTAAATTTACACCGGCAGACAGAGTTGAAGTGGCGACAATTACTCGCAAAACCCCCCGTTTAAAAGCGGATTCAAGAATGTCTCGTTCATCGTACGTTAAACCTTAAAAAGAATATATAAGTTAAGTCTTTAGCATCTGACCAAGTATTGGTTATTTAAAATGAGAAGTACTAATCTCACCAGCATGATGAAATCCAACACCAAATGCCGCTGTAGTGGCTAGCATCTCATCTCTACCCGCAGGACATTGATTGAGCTGGTCCATCACTTGTGCAATCCTTTCGGAATTTAACTGATCTCTTAATTGTTTTCCGATTTCAGGGGGCTTATTTGAATTCGGCTTGCCAATGTTGAAAAATTCCCTTGCAATTTGTTCCGCCAACTTTTCGCACCAAGCTTTTGTCGGACAAAATATTAGAACTGAGTGGCCGTTTAAAACCGTTTCTAAGCTTAGGTAAATTACGTCGTCGGGATCATTCTAAATAGGGCAAATATCTCTGCTGATTTGATATTGTAATAAATTCATCGTATACACAGTTATCGAATATAGAAATGAAACAGTAATTTTCTCATATAAAAATAGAAAAACGATGAAAACTAAAAAACCATACTTGCACTTGTAGCTTAAGAGAATCCTGGTGTACTTTTCTTATTTCACGCAATTCTGTATCGTAAATAACTTCTCCTATCTTTAATCTTTCAACCAAAGGAACAGGCCTGTAATCAGTTGTCTCCAACTCTGCATCTAGCCAACGGGCCAAGTGGTGTAAATTAGGAAGCGTTGCAGACATCCCGATTATCTTTACGTAAATATCACACGTTAAACTCCAATGCAGGGGGAGAATGCCAATAAACATGCAATTATGTAATATGCTATTACCTGAATATTTATACAAGGTTTAGGTGAACCATTGTACCCTTCATCAATTTCAGTACCAGAATAAATCTGTTTACCTCCCATGAATTTAATTTTTGTGAGCAGAAGTTCCAATAGGTACCCACGATTAGGGTCACCAACTAAATGTAACTCATCCACCACTACAGTTCCTAATTGTGACATGGTACCTTCAGTTAATAACCTAAATGTATATATATTTTGAATGATTTTGAAAATTCCATATTAATTCCATAATTAAAAACACATGAAAAGCTTGAAAAAGTAGTATTATAAACAGACCTATTGATTAAGCTATTTGCCTTTTCTATAGTACAAATAGCGATGTCTACCGACTTAAACCCTCCCGGAGGATTATATGAACCCATGAAGCCTTCAACTCTCACCCCAGCATCCCTAAACAATTCTTGTAAACTGTACATTTTTTCCCGAGCAACAGAAACAAATGGAAGAATCATAATGGCTTTTTTTCCTAGTTCCAGCACCCGCTTGAGCATTAAGATTTCAGCAACCAGGGTTTTTCCTGTAATAGCAAAAGATGCAAATTATGACAACTTGCTGATTGATTATTTTTTAATTATAGAAATATAAAGCTTGAAAATATTTTACCAGCGGAAGTTGGAGCGGAATACAAAAGATTTCGGCCTTCAAACACACGAACATTCGAAAGACATTTTAACTGCCAGTCGAATAGTGTTGTTACCCCTTTAAAACGGTATTTCTAAAACAAAAGATAAATTTCAGTAAGTTCATGGAGCTATTCGTGGTTCGTATTGCTTGCATGAATCTGCAAAAATAGGATCACCTAGATATGCATTATTGTCATACCGAAAGAGTACACTCTGGAAGTCCCCACGAGGATAAAAGTAGTTTATCCTCATCGCTCAGACCAGACAATTCCTCCCTGGATAGCTCATTTGTTCCAGATTCTGAGAGCAATTGAACATGCTTCCTGTTTGTGTACGCCACCTTGAATTTTCCCTTCTTTTTTCCTTTTTTGTTAGCCTTCTTGTTTGGCAACCTAGATGTACCAACCTTGGGCTTTTCATCTAACTTTTGTACTTTGGCGTTAGCTTCAGAATCTGTTGCCGCATCTAATATATTGTTTTCTTGATTGAGATTTGCTTCCTGTTTGGGTGTGGAATGCTTAGATGTACTGAATATGGCATCTGAAAATGAATCTTCAAATACATTTGGACTCTCATTGGTCTGCAGTGGTGGTTTTACTAAGTTGGCCCGTTCAACATCATCCAGTGCACCAACAATTGAGTCATTAAGTTGGAATGAATCATTCCCAAAGCTAACATTGCTTTCGAATGGTGACCGAGCATAATGATCATTAATTAAGCTAATATTTTCATTTCTAATCGGCGTCTTCTGATCTTGAATTGCATGGGCCATATTATTATTATTAGTGTCCTGCTTTGAAGGAAACTTCCGCTTTAAATCAGTCTTGGGTCGACCTTCATACCGCAAGCGCTCACTAAAATAAAAATAGTCATGATTACCCCCCATGCTACCTTCAGGTGTAGTCAGTACCTTTACTTAGGAAGGTATACTAATATATTTATAATCTATATACTATACACCCAAGGTCTTTGAGAAGACCTTAGCCCTTCTAATGACACAAAGAAGTACTTGCCTTCGGGGTGTAGTAATTGTCCTACAGACACCAGGACTTGCTATACCATCCGACCCGTTAGGGGATCCGCTATTGACAACTTTCCTTGGTCTGAGTCTATCCCGCATGATGTTCCAGCTTTACTGTACTACACTCTGTAATAAATATGGAAAGTAAAAAATCATGTTTAAGGTCATAGTAACTATATCTTAAATCCATACAAATTCTATATAACATCTGTACCCAAAATTTACAACGAGATCCTTATCAAAACATTCTCAGGTCAAGATGATGGAACCTTTAATATTTGTCTTCTCTACCTGAGCTTACTTTCTAATAAATGACATTGACATTTTACAGTTCTTGTACATATGATTTATGACATTGACAGTTACCTGGTTACCTCACAATACATTTACTGGATAATTGCTCCAAACAAACTTATACATATTGCTTACATTTCCCGTTTCCTTGACCACCGAAAGTGAAGTCTGTCCCATTATTACTGTTGCGGTCGCTAATTTAATTTTAGAATACTTAATTAATTAAAATAAAATTAGAATGCTGTAAATATGAGAACGCACACGAAGACCGATATTTAACCAACAAGACTAAACAAGAATTTAAACAAATATCCTAAATATGATCTATAGTAGATAAATTGCACAATCGGGTATTATGAATAGCATTACGATGTTGTACTTAAATGTTGCCAAATATGAAACAAATTTAAAATTTACAGTAAATTAAGAAATAATTAAATATGTGGATGGAAATTATGTATGATGAATGCTGGAACATGATTCAGATTGACAATCTATTTCAAAATTCAACGGTTAAAATTAATTCACTCTACGGGATCGCAATGCAAGTTCACGTTCGCGGGAGCGGGGTTTACTTCTTACCATTGAGTGGAGCTATCGAGATCTTCGATGAATTCACTTTCACTTTCTTTCTACTCCACAAATTCCACAACTCAAAGGAATCTCAAGGCAGTGAGGTCGTTCAGTGCACGTGCACTTGGTGAACTTCTATATTTTCAACAACAATAATAAGGGCGAATATCGATCTTTTTGCGTATATATATAATAAACAAAATTATTGAAAAATTAGGTCGTATGATTATGATGAAAATAGTTTAAACATTCGGAAAGGAAAGGTAAAAAATGCTTTGAATGTCGAAATGTTTTTAAATTAGAATACAAATTAATTTTTGTATTATCAAAAATGATAATTAATTGTAATTATTAATTAATATTCAAAATATGCAATCAGATTTTGCCACTCGCCGTTTAATTAAACAAAAATTGACTTTAATCAAATTGCAAACTTATATGTTTTACAAATTTTGGTATATTTCTATATTGGGGCTAATTGAGTTTGGTCCGAATATTACTCCTTGAAGAATTATCCCGAAGTTGACAGGCCAGTCAGTCCAGTAGCATTCAAATGTCATTTCTCCTATGAGTTCTTCGATGTCTTTTTGTTCCCTGGTCTTTATATTATTATAATATTAATAAATAAAATAAATCATGAAAATAAATGAATAAAAATAATGAATAAAAATGCATGACAAAAATAAATAATAAAAATGCATAACAAAAATAAATAATAAAAATACATAACAAAAATAAATAATAATAATTGATTCGGTTTGGCCACTGAACTTCACACCTATTCCCTGGCGAAATATAAATCTTTCTGATATGAAAAAATTACAGCAAAAGCGAAAATAAGAAAGGGAAAAGTTGAACAACGTGAAAATATTTTGGTCAATAATTACAAATTAATTTTACAAATTACTTCTAAAATGACATCAGCACAACCGATGGCGGCCATTGTTAAAACATACGCTGCAATCTGTGAAAGATTTGGGCTGTCGGGAAGATTTCGCATCCAGCGGCACAGAACTTTGATACCACTTTGCTTTACAAACTGAAATACCAAAAGCTAGATGATTTTTTATAAAGGTAGATATAAAAATGTATGTCATAAAATTTGCAATAGTATTAAATATTATTTCGCAATTTTTAGTGATGAGCAGTATTGTTATGATTATTTAAAAATTGTTGAAAAATAAATATTTATTATTATATTTGATTATCTTAGTAAATGCAATTTTAACATTTTAAGGTTGGTCCACGTAGATTCTAATCCGTCAAACCTGTTTCTTTAACTCCACGGAGTCATACAGAAGTTCCCCTATGCTGCGAAGTATAATTGAATGGAGCCCACCGGGTAATTCAGTTTCGTTCAACATCCATACAAGCAATGGGATTAGTTCGCCAGCCAATAGCCGAGATTTATGGGTTCCATAGTAAGCAATGCGACATACACGAGCAACGCCAGATGCTATGGCTTGAAGTTGCCGATCAGAAATTGGACCCCTGTAAAAATAAAAATCAGTGAGATCAAATATGTAGAGCAGGCTATAGAGACTGTGCTTTGTTTAAGCATTTTAGCAACTCCACCTGCGAATTACTTTTTAGGGAATCTACGACATTCTTGCAATATGAGGTTCCGGTAGTAACGAACATCTTCATTGTATCGATCTAAGGCCGCCACGTCCAACACAACCTCTTGATCCTTTCCCCTAGGGTCGAGCACATGAGGCTTGTCATCTTCGAATGAATATTCATCAAAGTTCAGATCCACAGAAAGTGCTGACAGCAGTGATTGACCATCAGAATCCAATCCTACGGAGAATTTTACCAAATACTATACACTGGTAATCTATTTGGTGATTTGTAAATTTCTGGGGAGTGCAAGTACTATAGTTGAGTAGTATACTATGGTAATTGTCTTGTGTACAGACCATTTTCAAGGCCTTCACGTGGTATTGCCATTCGTTGGGATATAATTTTTCGGAGTTCTATCGTGAACTGCGAGGGCTGTGCTCGTCCCATACTTCGAGTGTCACCAGGACCTGTTTTGTCAATAAAGGATTGAAGGATTTGGGTACATTCTTTATAATACGATGTTGGATAACATTGTGAATGGTCTTGTTTTATTATACGAAGTAAATTTGTGTTTTTTATGAAAAAATACATATGCACGGGCTTTCATGCTAAAAATGCAAGAGTTCACCTAAAACATTCTTGCTCTGATTATTCATGGTACAACAATGCTCCTTTTATAGTATAGATGATTGAAATTGTGCACACTATCTTATATCAGGTCTGCCTCCTTGTTGCAGAGAACAAAATTTCTTGTCTAAAAGAACACCAATGCCAAAAATATACTTTAATTACGTACTTCAGATTAATTTACTTTCTTCCGCGAAAGTTGGAGAAAAGTATAAGAAAGATGATCCTAATGACGTGTGAGCAAGGTGTGTATATAGTACCGAACCGATTTACTATTGTATACTAATGCACACATTTATTCGTTAAAATTAAAATAAAAGTTGATGGCTTCAAGAGAAGAACGAAATAAACTTTATTTCACTGATACCATTATGGTATTTGCCTTACGACACAGTACTATATAACAAT